>JAULBM010324096.1:0-13368 GCA_032357055.1 Geukensia granosissima | reverse complement strand
GTATTTATACATCCCGCTCGAACTAACGGACGCCCCTTCAGCAGGGGTTCTACCTGCAGGCGGAGAAACCGAACGGCGTATTTCTATACCCCGGCCGCCCTCGGGGGAAAACCGATATGAAAAAGATAAGATATAAAGGAAATGTTAGGGGATCATCTGCCTCCGTAAAAACGGAACTAATTGTGGCATCTAGAGGTCTTCACAAGGCTTTCAATTCTTCCCGCTTGATTTTGGCTGGCTAATTTTATTTGTTTTGATATTTTAGATCACGGCTTTCATATGTTTTGGTTTAAATGCTACTGATTATAAAGTACTTCTTGAAAAGCGCATTTCATATTTATAGCGCACAGGTATACTAATGAGTAAAAACCGCTAATGTTACAAATTTCAACGCAAATGCCCATGTGATGTCCATTAAAAAATTGTCTATTGATCAGCCAGTGGTTTAGAGATCAGATATGATAAGAACATCGAGGAAGATCTTGCATGGGAAGGCCTTACATAATCATAAATAAGTGAACCCTTGCTTTAAAGGATCGGGTTGTCATTCCAACTGCCCTATCGTCCGTCCATTACCCATCTCTTATCCGCGGCTCCTCCTAGACCACTGAATAAAATTTAATGAAACTTTCAGAGAATGTTTTAAAAAAGCATTGCAAAACTTACATTTAAAAATTAGATCAGAAGTATGATTGGGGGGTTTTCTTGGCATTGTGGACAGCTATCTCTTATCTGCAACTACTCCACCAGTGAATAAAATTTGATGAATCTTTTTCAGAAACTTTTTTGTAGAGCGCCATTGTGACCTTCTATTTTACATTTTGATCACAAAGATATTATGTTTTTTCCATAGAAGACATGGCTTTTCCATTATATTCAATAAGGAATGGGAGTGAAGATATTATTTAGTGAACTCACTGCTCGTGATAGTTCTAGTTTCCCTTTGCAATCAGTTGCGTAATGCAAAATTTATGTCAGTTGGAATGTCTGTCGTTAACTGGAAAACTTATTCTGCACAAACATGTTGTCAGTCAGAAAATCTGATACTTCGATATTTGGAGTATCCAAATTTGATTTATGCCAATTCTCGCATAGTTAATGTCATAGCATTTCTGGCGAATATCTAAGTTAAAAGCTTTAAGAGCGGCGTGTCGGAACATTTAGTAGTTCCAGCAATAAAACGCTGCTTATAAGGACAATCGTGTCAGTTCGTTATCAAAAACGACGAAGATAGAGAGATGTCTGACTCATTAATTAAACAATGAATGTAATGTTTTTGCAGACAAAAAAGACATGACACAGTCGCAAAATTAAATAGTAAAAAGCCATAAAAAGTATCAACACATAGAACACCAGAAATGTCGAGCATTTTTATTCACTTTGAATGGGTTACGCTTTCGAAATTTAAATTAACGACCCCACCACTACAGAGATCCAGACAATAACTGAATGAAATGGTACAAAATACTTAATACGTAAAACCTGTCTTATGGTCGTCTAAATATCACTGTATGAACATAAACAATGGATAAATCCAAAATTAAATTCCACTGTAGAATACCCGTGCGAGAGATCCAAGTGCATAGTCCAAAATGACAAGATAAAACATGATCAAACAAGGGGAATACGAAAACTAAAAGGCTTTGACTCCATGAACTCCTTTATAAAACAGGATTTTCAAACTTTAGAAAAATTAACGAAAATTCAATAACGATAAAACGTTTTTACGTGTTTTGAAAAATAAGTTAAACAAGTAAACTTTATTTTGGTTGAGCATTAACGATAATAATTATGTTTGATGAAACAAGTCACTAGTGGAGCAGGAGTTGCTTACCCTTTCGGAGCATCTGAACTCACCCTGGTTTTTGTAGGGTTCGTGTTACTCCAGCTACAGTTTTCAGTATAGTGTTGTGTGTTCTATGTTTGTCTTTCGTTTCATTTTGTTGGCCATGGTATTGTCTGTCTTCCGACTTAACAATTTCTGTCTTCCCCTTTGGTATCTTCGAATTCCTTTTTCAAAATCAGACTACAGAATTTATATAATGCGTGTTAGTTATATGCATATATTTATCATGTATAACGAGTCATTTTCGATGAGAAATCTTTGAAGACCAATCAGGATTTAAATTTATTTTGTAGAAGTGAAATGTCACTTGTATACAGAGTGCTGTTTTGCGTTTGGGTTGTCAGCCTCCTGGCAAAATGTGACAAATTTGCAGTCTTCATGTTACAAATGAAGAGTCACATTTATCCTGTTTTACCAGTAGCTGAAGAATTAAAGAAATTCAACCATTCTGTCATATTTATACAATCGGCACATATGCATGACGACTTAGAAGCGGAAGGTATACATGTGCCTGATATTGTAGCACGGAGTATGGATAGGGCTGTGGTTGACAACATACAAACTGTATCAGAAAGCAAAATGACTGGTTCCATGTTACCAGCTTACTTAGATTTGCTTAAGGCTGCTAATAAACAGTGTGATAGATTTATGAAGGATGAGGAACTATATTTAACTTTAAAGGCTCAGAAGTTTGACTATGCAATAGTGGATTTTACACCGTTACTTTGTTTTGAAACGTTAGCTTACAAATTGTCTCTGCCGTTTATATTTCTTGGCGCTCATATTCATCCACCAGTTCTTAATAGAATGCCTTTTAATCCATCATTCATGCCTGCTTTATGGTCGCCTTTTACTGATAAAATGACATTATTTCAACGTATGGTAAATATACTTTTATATTTGATTCATTCAGTAAAGCCTAAGCTACCGTCATTGGAGAATGTAGTAGAAAAGTATGCTCCCGAGAGACCGTTCATTTCAAATCGGGATTTAAAGAAGAGTGCATTACTTCACATTTTAGATAGAGATGTTCTGATGGATTTCCCTCTCCCTGTACCACCAAATATTATTTTGTGCGGTGGGCTTGCTACAGGACAATCAAATAGGCTGCCGCCAAATATTGAAACATTTATACAGAAATCCAAACGAGGTATAGTTATAGTAGCATTTGGAAGTGTGGTAAAAAAGTATACCAAAACTGTTCTGGAGAAATTTATAACGGCATTTAAGAAAACAAGAGACCTCCATTTTATATTTCGACAAGGTAATGTAGAAAAAGAAAACGATAACGTGTTGTTTTTGCCTTGGTTGCCCCAAAACGACATTCTTGGACACACTAAAACAAGGTTATTTATTACACACTGTGGAAACAGTGGTTTGTTTGAAGCTCTTTATCATGGCATACCGATGATTGGGTTTCCAATGGGACTAGACCAGCCCGCTAATGCTGCTATAATAGAAAGTAAAGGTTATGGATTGCAAATGAATATCTTCAATTTCACTGAGGACGAATTGGCTGAAAATATTAACAAAGTTGCTTTTACAGATCAGTTTAGAGCAAGCATTCAACAGGCATCAAAGATATTTCATAGTCGACCTCAAACACCAGCAGAAAGAGCGGCCTACTGGATCGATCTGGTTACAAAATATGGGACCAAACATTTTAGACCAGCATCGTTAGATATGCCGTGGTATTCGTACTATATGATTGATATATTACTTATCACAATAGTTTTTCTTATTTCATTTTCTTATGGAACAATCATTTTCTGTAAATTCTTTTATAGAAGTTGCAGAAAAGAAAACACCAAAAACAAGCAAGATTAAACGAATAAGACTAAAGAAAAGATTATATAAACAATTCGTTATTATGTTTTGTTGAGTTTACACATGTAATACATATTACCATATTTATTCATCATTAGTAAACTTGTATTATGAATTATTATTGTGAACTTGTGGCATGTTGAGGTACCCGGGACATTATAAAAATGATAGAAACCTAAATAAAAAATCCCGCAATATCTTAATACAAAATTACCAATGTTAAAGAAATATGGAAAATTTAGGTATGCTATATGTACATTTCAAGGTGTAACCTCTCATCAGTAGCATTATCTCGAACAATAGGAAGTCAAACATTCAAATATAGTAAAAGAAGCACTCAAATCCAAACAAATCGAAATGGGAAGTAGTTGTCTAATGAAAAGTCTAAAAACCTACATGATATACGTAATTCGCAAAAAGCCCGTTATGAAAAATCTGGATTTTAAAATATAATGTGTTTAAATATGACTCCGTTATGGTTGGAATCCGAAATGGAGCTGTTTTCCCCGAACATAAGTCCGCTACCATGCAACATATTTGTAGATTTTTATCTTGGACCGAATGAGCAGTCAGGAAAAAAAATGATTGATTAATTGATTGTTGCTAAAGGTCCAGTGGGAAATATATCATGCACATTCAGAACGAAAGTTATCAAACAATAAACCATAAAAAGGATTAGCTTGGGGTTTGGTCGGAAAGTATTTTAGCCACAGAATGCCAAATTAGGAAAGTTGGTATAAAGGGAGGGAACTAAGCAACAGGCCACCAAAACGACCACTTATAACCTAAAAAGGCCATTTTCTTGTACAATTGAAATTTATATCTTAAATGAACAAGTTCAGTGTAGAATACCAATGCGAGAGATCAAAATTTCATAGACAAAAGGGACAAGACAAACTCTAAACAATCCAAAAGACAAAATAAAAACCCAAAAACCCAAAATCTTGAACCCCACGAACTCCTTAAAAACGGGATCAGGTGCTCCGGAAGTGTGAGTATCGCCTAACATGCGCGCACCACCAGTCGAGAAATCTTTTAACCCTCATGTGGCCTAACGTCAATCTGAAAAGAGGCCAAGTCATTGTTGAATTACCGGTAACAGTTCCACAAATAGTTGAGATATACTGATACCATATGAATCAACCAAATCATGTTGGCGACCATAAATTCAAAGAAGGGACGATTTCAACCTTGATTGGACTTATCCTTGTTGTAGAATTTTACGCGACAACAGCAATGATCTCTTCAGAAAGTCCTGATACTTGGAACAGACATCAACTGCGACACAGTAACCCCGAAGCAAGGGGAAGTAGGAATATTGCCTCATAAATTTGGGGTGTTTACAATAGAAAAGTTGAAGTCATCGCGTTTGTCGTTAATCCTGTAAATGATTTTTTCTTCTTGGTAAGTTTCAAGGAATAAATCTTGAAGCAGATTTATTGGAGTCTTGGTCTCTTTAGTATCTAGTTCACTGGGATATATTGTTGGACATTTAATGACAAAACATCTTCGATATTGCGGAATGTAAAATTAAACTGTCTGGCTATTTTTGTCATTTTGCTGGATGAATTCTTCTTCGTACTAGTATAAAACATGACGGCTAGTGGTGGAGCACAATTTATGCCTATTGAAATGCCAAAGGCTATTGAAGAACTCGTCCGCCAAATTTTACAAAAATGTTGTCAATCAGAAAATCCAGCATGAAAGAAAACCACTTTTACCGTTTTTATTAGAACGAAAACTGTGTTCTCTTACAAAGTAAGACAACTTTTTATTTAAAATAAAATATTTATATCTTGAATTTCCATTTTGTTAAGAAACACTGATGTATCAATTTTTTTCGACGGTCTTTAAGTTGTGTATGTGGAATCGTGGTATAAAGGGTGGAGAAATCAAACGTTTGAATGCTTGTACAAACTTTTAAAGAATCGAATTTGATGTATTGAAGCATATCGTCTGAGTTTTTAATATACACATTTAATTAACACCGCTTGAAGTGTAAGCATTATCAGAGTACTTTTGAAGACCTTCCTTCATTCCTTAATTTCCTTGTCAGTATAGCTGTAAGTAATTCAAAACGTGGCTTGGTGGAGCACATGGAAGAACCTGTCATGTGTCTTTTTTTATATGGACACTTGTGTAGTTTTGGTATCCACAATAAAGATGCACGATCCTACTCGTCTTCTTTGGCGTAAATACCAACAAAAATAGAACCGACCTGTTTTTAACAAGGATCTCTCTTTAGAAAGTGTAGTATGTGTGTATGTTGGGTTACCAGGTGTGCCTTCGATGTCAATCTCTTTTATCAAGCAATAAAGGTAGTTTTTTTTAAACAAATAAAAGATTGTTTAAGGATTTATCGGTTGGAACAACAAATTTTTCACAGTATGGATGGCAGCCATGTAATTTCATCTTTCATCTGTCATAAAATACCCAAAATTTATCATGTCTTGTTACCCAAGTACATTTGTTGATTGTACCCACAAAATGAAGGAAATTTATAACGTCGAAAAATTAACATTACATTAACATTTTTTAATTCAAGTTAAAATGAATTTAAACTACAGTTCCACTGCGGCAAAAAAAAAAAAAAAACAACAAAAAAAAAAAAAAAAAAAAAAAAAAAAAAAAAAAAAAAAAAAAAATAAATAAATAAAATAAGATAAAAATTCCAAACGGTATATAATATGATATATTTCAATGTTAGACTTACTTTTGGTTTGGCTTTCGTTTGGTTTACTATAGTTAGTTTTGAGAAAACAACAAATTCAACATTGATGAAAACATTCAATATGCTGAATATTCTCCTTTAGCCAAACTTTGGAATAAAAAATCAATGACAGTGAAGTAAGATATTCACATTTATGATCAATACTTTCTTGGAATGGCATACAAATTTTAAAAGGGAACATTTCTCATCAACCGAGTCTACTGTTGAACTTGCTAATGATTTCGGACAACATTTGTTATTGACAATAATTTAGCCAGTCATCTGGCAGCTAGATGATAAACAACTAGTTATTACTCCTTCGCTTTCTATATAGAAGGTTTAACATTGTAGAATATTATCACAGTGTGCAACTTGTTGCCAAAAAACTACCTAGCCTATTACGGTATGTTCCCAAAATGTCTAATCCCAGAATGTCTACTGAAATTGTGACCAGAATGTCTAATTTAAAAAACATTTTATTCCCAAAATGTCTAAAAATGAAAAATAAATAGTAATAAGAAAAACAAAATGAAATATTTATTGAAAATATAATTTTTTATTTATACATGTTTTATCATTTTATCTAATGGTAACCAATTAACATGACAATTTGTTTTTTTAAGTTGGTTTTCCTAACTGACACCTTTATTTTTTTAATAAATAAATATGTCTGACTACAAAGGGAAAATTGGTGTGCAAAACAAATAATGAAAGTGTTGAATTGAACAAGATTATTGTAAAAGCATAGTCTTTCAAATTACAATAATAAATTCTCTGTTTATGATATCTACAAAAATAGCTTTTAATCAATAGAGAAATGAAGAATTAAATATTTGCTTAACAATGAACAGAATCATCTTGTATTAGTTCATGAATTACTCAAATACTAAATTGACTTTATAATAGGTTTATCAAAAAAAATAAAAAACAACAACAACAAAAAAAAAAAAAAAAAAAACAAAACAAAAAAACAACAATATGAAAAAAAAAAAGAAATTCTAGGGGGGAGTTTGATTTTTATTAATTTGGGTTAAAATTAGACATTTTCGCAAAAAGTTTCAACTTAAAATTTACGATGAGACATTTTGGGAATAATCCTCAATTAGTGATTAGACATTCTGGGAAAATAATGTCTAATAAGGTGAAATTTACCTTTAGACATAATGGGATTAGACATTTTGGGCTACGACCCCTATTACATTGATTGACTAAATCTGGCCTTGTTTTATAAAACAAAACATTTGAAGTTTTTAGAGTAGTATTTTGGCTGCCTATCTGTTAGGAAACACTCCTGTGATAAAAAAAAACCTATATGATCATTGCTAAGTAAATTGATCGTGCATCCACAATGGCAGAAATGTTATTCAATTATTCTGCGGAAGTATTTTCAAAGGTTAAAAAACTTTCAGAAAAAAATTTATTAACGGAGGTTTTGACAGTGAAAGAAAGAAAGGAGTAGGTGAAAGATTCGATTATTGTAATGGATCGAGGCGGACAGAACCCCTTTAACACAATACTAAAATCGGTCAAACACGCAATACCTTACAAATGTTTTTGTGACTAACATCGACTGTGACTATATGCCGGTTTTGATTACTGAGTAACACGACGGGTTTCTCAAGTTGAGCAGGATTTGCTTACCCCTCCGGAGCACCTGAACTCACCCTGGTTTTTGTAGGGTTCGTGTTACTCCAGCTTTAGTTCTCAGTGTAATGTTGTGTGCTCTGTTTGTCTTTCGTTTCATTTGTTGGCCATGGTCTTGTCTGTCTTCCAACTTAACGATTTCCGTCTGCCCTTTTAGTATATACTCTAATGCCTTTACCTTTCTTCATTGTTTGGTAAATAGACTGGGATGTGAAATGATTGTCTATGAGACAAGATATTTTTTCTACTTTAGTGATTTAAGTATCGTACATGCAGGCTTTTAAATGCAGAAAGCGATAATTTTCAAAAAACAATTTGATCTTTGTTCTGGATAGCAAAGCAACACTAGTTTCCATATAAAGAAAACATATTGCAGGTTCATCTAGGTGCTCCACACAGCCTCTTGTTAAATTATTTACAACTATACTGAGGCCTTCAAAAGTACTGTGATAAAGCTTACTCCGCATGCGGTGTCAGTTATCAATTTTGGCTCCAGCACGTTTTAGAATTTGGTTATGTTGTACAAACAAAAGTTTCGTGTATGACTAGTTCTAGGGCCTTTTAAATAATTGTAACTAGTAAGTAACCAATTTGATACCATTTTCTGAAACAAACCCTGACATCTTTTTTTGTTTTTGTTTCCGTTTTATTGTTTTGCTCATTTCGGGTTTGACTAGTCCTCTTTGTCGATGCAATTTCTCTCGCATTGGTATTCTACACTGGACTTCATAATATATTTGTATCTACTTTGTAACAATTTCTTATTGTTTTTAAAAATTAGTTTGTAATTAATTTGTTACCTTTTTATTTAAAAAAGGCCTTTATATGGTAAATGTAACCCAATTGTTATTCAAATAAAGGAAGATAATGAGAAATAAAAGAATTTTCATTTTTTCAGAAATCTGTGGCTAAAATACAATTCTAGATGACATTGCTTTAACGTTAACACTGTTGTTAAAGAATTCACTTCTAAAGCTTCATTAGCCAGAACATTTTTGACAGTAATGTTTCCAGAAATACTCGAAGGATGGGATAAATAATCTCACATTATCTTCAAATAACGAGCTTTTCTGATTAAGTCCTGAAAGAACGCGTTCTTTTATAAAAAAAATAAACAGGACAGGGATTCGAAGTTGGGAATCAGAATCAGATAGAAGTATATACAGGAATAACTATTAAATCCGCATCTCTGTTTGGAATTTGATTTTCAATCAAAAAATGTGGGAACAGTAGATAGTGAAACTGAAGTAGGCGAAAGTTGGTGTCTGTGAAAACAAATAAAGGCAAGTATCTGAAATGGCAGGTGCATGTAATTTTAACTTCTATCAAACGCCAATGCTAACAATAAACCCCATTTTTCATGACAAGCATTTTATGTGAACAGAATAAGTCGGCTCAAAAGGTGAGACATTATGACATACGGAAAGGCCTCGAAAAGTTTCCCACTAAATAGTTGTCCCTGTCCCCGGATTTGGCTTTCTGTTTTAATTTGTTTGGATTTGAATGCTTTTTTTGTTAAGTTTGCATCTTGGACTTCCTACGTCTTGTTTATTACGCTACTGATGCACGAAGGGAAAAGCAGACAATCTTCATTGTTTGACAGTATTTTGAAAAGGTTCGATTTTCTTTTCAGAATACCAGGTAGAAATTAAATCTTCGTCCATTTGGCATAAACTGATCTGGAGAAAAACTAGGCTGCTTTTATAGAAAATTTCCTAATAGTGAGGTTATTTCTGATAGCAATCAAGTGTGAAGATGAAAATTCTCTTGATTGTCATAATAAAAATTTCCTCTAAATTGGCTGAAGAAAGAAGTTCACGTCTCAGAGGTAAGAAAAGAGGTCAATAAGATCTGGGGAAAAGCTTTATTTTATCAAGCTAGATCAAATTGACCTTGCAGCAATCTTCTAGAGACCCGATCAAGAAATCTGAATGGGGAAGGCTTAAGCAAACATTTACTCTCAAGAGACTCTCATGGTGTCAACAGCTAAGGACTTGCAATCCGGAACTCGAGATACAAAGTGCGAAGCTTTTGATGAGACTTATTGATTGATTGATTGACTGTTGATTAACGTCCAGCGGCAAATATTTAATACATTTTTAGGACGAGAACAAGTTATCAAATAATAAATCATAAACGGGGTGACCATGTTCGTTGAAAATTCAAGCCGCGGGAAACGAAATTGGGACTGCTTTGGTAGGGGCGGTAATTAAATCTAAGCAACTGGTCACCAACGACCACTTATTACGAGTTGCATGTTACAAATGGGTCTTTAACGTACCGATAGCGTAAAATTCTCCCAAAACGGGACCGACTGTTTTACGTCACCTCCGAATATCTTTGGTGTAGAATTTGTACATCCCGCCCAACCAACGTATGACCCTTAAGGAGGAGTTCTACTCTTGTCGGGGAAACCAAGTAGCCTATTTCTTTTCACCGGCTTCTCTTGAGTGGTTGAGTATTTATGCATTCTGCACAACCAACGGACGCACCTTTTTGGGGGGTTTTAACCTGCAGGCGGAGAAACCGAACGGCCTATTTCTATACCCCTGCCACCTTCGGGGGCAAAACTTGTTGCAAACAGATATAATTAATCACCACTACAGATGAGATATCATGGGAGCTGATATTGACTCTTGGGTGAGAAGGGGAGACACCAAGCCCAGATCTGTCTTATACTGTTCCCACAAGAAAATTACTTGAAAAACTTGTAATTTTTATCAGGGGCGAGTTTTTCTGAAATTTTAACTTCTCAAATATCATCTTATACAATGTTTTCGCGCTTTGACAATAAGAGGAATTCGAAGATAGCACAGAAATCGTTGACAGACAAGACAATGGCCAACAAAATGAAACGAAAGACAATTATTGAACACACAACACTACATTGAAAACTGAAGCTGGAGTAACACGAACCCTACATAAACCACCTTTTTTTCAGGTGCTCCGGAAGGAGAAGCAAATCCTGCTCCACTAGTGGCACACGCCGTGTTACTCAGTAGACAAATCCGGTGTATATATAGTTGTTCGGCACACGCAACTATAATCAGTGTTGAATACTAACTCGAGTATGCGAAAACATCCTTTATTTTTCGATTCTCTGAAATATACATAAATTAAGATTAAATAAAAAGTTCACAAACATAAATAAATTAAATCTCTCACAAACAGTCACATTCACACGGCGTAAAGTACATTTATAAAGACATGTAATAAGTAGACAATATTTAACAGATAAGAATTTGACAAGTTTTTTGTACTTTAAAATAAATAATAAACCATACTGTAAAACTTTTACATTTTCAATAAGTGAAAATTGAATAAATTACGTCCTTTTAAAAGAAATACACAATTTTCTTACCGATTATGGTCTCTGAAAAACAACTACAAGTTGCATGCACCGACTTCAATTACAAACTGCAGCGCAAACAATTTAACCTCACAATTTAAGTAACGTCACAAATACCTACGGGTAATTATATATAAAATAATATTGCGCCGTTGTAACCTTGAACTGATAATAAACGTAAAGTACGTCAAGTAATTAAATAAATACAATACATATATTCAACATTGTAATTTATGATATACTTATAGAACAATGTTAATACTAAATTTTCAACTTTAAGTACAATTGTACTTTACAATTGTCACAATCGATAATACATGTATTAGTCACAATTAACCGGTATAGATAGGAACGGATTTGCATTTACGACAGTTGGAAGATATTCATTGTCATTTGTGAAATGGATATTTCGTACCGGTCAACCAAATCATGATGGCGACTGAAAAACTTTCAGGGTGATGACTCTAATCTTTCCCTGAGAATCCCTTGGCGAAGTAGCTTTCTTGTCATCTGCAACCCTCTTTAAATAAAATCCTGATAGAAAGCACAAGCCATGGAGTAGCTTATAAACTGAGAAATATACTCTCCGTATGCAGGTATGCTAGACATGATCGGAAAGTTTACAATTGGAAAATCCAAAGTAAGTGTTGTTCTTAAAAAAGGGACCGATCGAACGCACGAGATTGCGAGTGCCATACAATCTTCAATACAACGGAAAATTCAATTGCGTAATGTAGGAAGTTATGCTCATATGTGCACGGTTGGTTCTTATTTTACATGTATTTTGTAGACTTTTTTCTGGTGAAGCAACAAATTCCGGATAATGTTCGCCTCTGACCCATACGTTCCATTTTTTATTGTTTACTGTTGTAACGCCGCGAGTGGTCTTACCTAAGTATAACCGCGACTTGGTTAGGTAAGTGCCCGTCTCGATGGCCTGGATAGTGAGATCGTCTGTTACAGAGCGTCTGCATTCAATCAAGGCAAGGCGAGAAGAGGAAGATGCATGATGGGATCGCCGGAAACAGCCGATCGGGTCCGACTATTACCGAACATTACTACACTCCCCTGATAGGTCGTGGATTAGGCCCTAAAACCCAGTGGCAGTGTGGAAACGAGTCGGACCCAGGCGATATTATAGTGCAATCCTCATCTCTGTCTGGAATTGTCTGTATCTGGAATTCCACCATTGCTGTACTGAAGATCCATCGTCGAGGTATGTGCTGCTGCCGGTGTTATCAACAGGATTTGACGTTGATAGAAATGCAAAGTGTAGAAATGCTGAATTCCACCCCAAACCCACGGAACTAAAACCCAAAATACCCCTGAACTCACACTTAACTAAAAAGACGAGACAAGACAAATTGTCTAATAATAACAAAATTAATACGATTCTTAAAAGGTCGATATGGAAAACGTATTTACACAACTATTTACAATGTCAGGGGGAACACTTGCAGCTAGGCAATTTTCAAACTCCCCATGATACTGCAAGTCTCAAAATCAGTTTAATTAAACAGAACCCCCGGGCGATCTCCCACCCATGGGTCGACCCGGCTGTGGTACGACCCTCCAGGATCCCACATCCCAACTTCGCTGTTACCCCAGGTTCTGATAGGAGTAGTTTTGCTCAAACTTCAACTGGCTACACCTCCAGGATCCCATATGCCGCAGCCGGGGCGACCCATCCAAGGGTCAACACGGCTGGAGCAGGGTCCGGTCGGACCCCACCGTTCTCTGTCCATGATTCCCAACTCCCTGGAGCCAACAAGTCTGTTTAAACTAAACGAATGTATATCCCCTTGGTCCCATATTCCCAATCCCCTCCCCACTTTATAAATTGGGACTTTCCTGTCAATGGATCCACGACTGAACTTCAGATGTAACCCTGGGTCCCAAGGCAAGCTGTTCCCCGGACCAAGGTAGTACTGAATAGGGCAATCAGTGGTAGGGTTTACCCCTGGATCCCAAGGCCACATGTTGTGAAACACT
>JAULBM010324085.1:0-13368 GCA_032357055.1 Geukensia granosissima | reverse complement strand
TTTTTTTTTTTTTTTGGGGGGGGGTATTTGTGAGCCAATGTACCTCTAGTCCTGTAATTTAAGACTCCTTAGTTCGCCCATAATAGAAAAATACAAATATCCGACGTCAACATTGAAAAAAGCTGACCATGAGAACAAAGGAGTCTTATATTATAGGACTACTGGAACCCTCATCTTTTACATATATTTCATTTTTTTTAATTCTATACCTTTTCATCTTTAAGATAGGCAACCTAAATACTTACTTTAAAGAAATACCTTCAATTATTTGAATGCATGTCTGTGACACACATTTTTTGCCATGAAGTTTTTATTTTAAATTTCATACTTCAATGTGAATTTCATACATGTACCTTATCATATTAAACTGAATTGAAAATTGCTACCTTTTCCAGCAGCATGTCTCAATCTCATCACACAGTGGAGCTTTTAGTCTTCAACAACCGAAAAAGAATCACGCAGTACAGATGTACATGTAAATGGCCAAAAAAATAAATAATTTAAATGTATAATTTAATATTCGGTCTTTATAGGGCACAATGTTTAACGTCCAACAGAAAAACACAAAACGACATCCATGCACTGGAGTACAATTTATTTACATTGTACTTGAAACAGGCACGTCAAGTATGTGATAGAGTTAAATATGGTTGTAAGCACTCGTTCGTTCCCTATCGGGACATACTAAAACGAACTTTAAAAATCACTTGTATAGTCTATATATAGTATGAAAACAATAATAATTAGAAAGATTTGACAGCTTAATTCGAACACAACCGATTCTATTACTTCTATTCTAAAACAAGGACATCTAGTTGAAAAACATAACTTGCAGTGTTACGCGTACATGTATAATACAAAGAATAAAAAGATGTGGGTATATAGAAGATCTAAACATTCAATGGAATCATTGATGATTGGGTGGGTCGTGTCAATCTCTCCCACAGAGCAGTAAGAGTCAGACGAATGTGCATTTGGATAAAAACTTCACTTAATCAGCTATATATGTATGAACGTATCTGATAAAATGAGTAATCACTACTCCACAAGCACTTGTTTTTATCAGTTGATAATGTCTATGTTTGATTTTCTCATCAATAAAAACAAGTGTTTGTTGTTTTATATAGTACGCACAATAAGACGAGCAATTTGGAACAAGTGCTATAAAAGTCGGGACATTTGTCCCCTCACGAGTGTCCAGTTTTTGAATGTTATTCACACGTTTATTATTAATAATCTTGTTTAATTTCATTTTTTACTAAACCGTTACAGGTTTTGTCCATCTCATAAATAAGAAAGACACAACTCGTGGGGCTGTATCTATCATCTTTGCGTGTAATGTCTACATTTGAGTTGTGAAATGATCTTTTTTCATATGTTAAATGTTTGATTTGTAGTTATGTCTTCTATTCTGTATGTCATATCGTAACTTGTTGAATATATTGTTATGTATACATTATCATGCCCCACGTGGGCCCGTTCTTATGGAAAATAAAGATATATTGTCTATTGTCTATACGATTTGGAGTTTTTCTCACAGCTTCAAAAATCTATTTTGCAAACTATGAGTAGTTAAGTTGATAATTCGATTTTGATTATCTTTTTTCCATTTGATTTTATGAGCGTTATTTCCATCGGATTTCTGTATGTCCTCGTTTTCGAGATAAAATTTGTTGAAAATGTATTTGGCAGGATATGGAAAATTCTGTGTTTTTCTCCCGGTTTTTTGTGTAGTTTGTGTAAACATTATTAAAGGGGGCAAAGAAAGCAGTATTAAAGGATATTATTTCTTAACAAGTTGTTTTCTATGGTAATGTTTACATATGAAACAAAAGGTGGATCCGAATGGACTGCTAACTCGTCCCCTTTGTCCACCATATTCCGTCTCATTACAGGATTAACACAATTCCCTATATTTCAAAGTGCAGCCGTCGTGTCATGCAGAGCTTGCCAAGCACTACATTATTTTTTCCCATTAATGCAAATCAAATTAAAGCGATTTATGCATTTGACAGAAAAGGGCATTGTTTTAAAAAACTGAACGATCAATAGATCATAACCTTGCCATTTTCCATATCAAAACCGGTGTCACTATACTATATATATAATTATGAATTGCGTCTGAAGTAGTTTATCAATATATCATCCTTAATGCATATATAAAAAGCGTGTTAGATATGTTACAATAAGGAAGTAAACATGTTGAAGCAATTTCCCATTTCCTGATACGAACATACTGATAAAAACATGACTGTGGATAGCCGTTTTAATTTTTAATTGACATATAAAAGATAATTCATGCTACCTGCTTAGAGGCGGATCCAAACTTTTGGAAAAGCGGGGGGGGGGGGGGGGCGCCAACACATACTCGTAATTAAGTGAATCTGACTAATTCAAAGGGGGACCTGTCCATACATACTTACCTGCATGCAAAACAAGTGCTAAAATTGCATTTCAAAGGGGGATCGGGCTCCCTGGATCTGATCCTGCTGCTAAGGATTCACAGAATCACATAATCCAAGGCCAATCAATTTGATTTTCACAGGAATATTTTGCCTTGTTTTTAAGAAAAGGCGACAGATGGGTCAGATAGATGGGAAAAGTTGATAGGGACGACAACCTCGAGAACTATACAAGACAGAACACGACATAGACCCCACAAAACATATAATATCTAAGAGCAATGCGGAAATTCGAAATTCAAATCAAATTAATACTACATATCTGGTAAACTCATGCCTTACTAAATCTTAAGGTCTAAACACAAAATGTTTTATTAAGTCTTAAGAGCGACAAGCACAAAGTTCAAACACATTATGAACAGTAATCAAAGTAATATTTTTTTATTACAGACTATGGATGAAACTGATTCAAAACAACAAAAAACATGTGAAGAAACCACAGAAATAAAATGCAGTTTTCATTGCGATGAATCCGTCCGTCTTTTCTGTACAGAATGCGAAGAAACTGTCTGTATCAAATGCTTGCTTGAAAGTCACCAACAGCATCGAGTCGTTGCAATATCAGAGGGGTTGCCGCTAATAAAGGAAAAAGTTTTAAGATGGGTTTCAGAGAACAAAGAGGACACAAAGCAAAATTTAAAAGTGCTTAAACAAGATATTATCACCAAATTCGATAAAAGTATGTTGCTGGAGGCCGAAGCAGAAGACAATATACGAAACTGTGATTGTTTGTGGAGAACTAAAATTGAAAATACAGCAAATGATCTGTCGAAGACAGCCAAAGAAACTTTCCAGAAAAGTCGAGAGAGCGGTTCATCTTTACTAGGTATGGTTGAATTCTGTGAAAAGGAAATCGATAATATCGATTTAGATTCGGAAATCAAACTTCTGAAGTTCTATTCAAACATGAAACAATGTACGGACAAAGAAGGAGATTTGCCGTCTTGTATCGACATGGAATTCCCGTCGTTGAAATTAAATTTCCCGAAAGATGACTTTTGCATTGGTCATATTGATAGACCGTTTGATCAACTCGTTTCCAATTCTGTGGAAACTAAGCAAACTTGTGACTTCGCTGCGCAAACTTACTATGGAAATGATTTATCATCCGTAAATTTTCCTGTGGAAGAAACAAAGGAAAGAAGCCTGGTACACTGCATTTCACTCGGAACATTCAAATTATCTGTATCTAAAGTGCTTCCGATTTCTAGAACAGATGCGTGGCTCATTTCAAATCGAAAACTTTTCAAGTTGACAATAGCTGGAATTGAACAATACACTGCAGCCGGTGAAGCAGACGACATTGCAATATTACAAAATGGCGACTTGTTAATATTGAACCGAAGCAAAAGTTTTATTTATCAATTGGACAAAAATGGAATTCTAACATCTTTTACATCCACAGATCCATACATACCATTATGCATGGATTTTATCGACAAAGAAAATATGTTGATGGTTTGGATGTGTGATAAAGAAACCAGACAGATGACGCAATTTAGTTCGACTGGGGAGAAGAAAAAGTCTTTTTCGTTACCTAACAGCAATTTTGAATGTTCATTTATGTCCGCACACTCCACAAACAACTTCAGCATTATTTATGAGGTTACCCAAGCCACTGGAGGAAGAAATTATGTATATTCGTATAGCCTCGAACCGAAAGCAAATAATTCCTTCTCCGGTAGATTTGGTCAAAGTCCCTACCTGCAGTTTATTTGCAAAGGACTATGCTACGACAAAGAAGGAAATGTTCTGGCTAGCGACATGCAGTTTAATAGTGTGTATAAATTAGATGGAAAGTTACAGTTTCAGAAGATGGTACTGGACAAATATTCTGGGCTGAAGTCTCCGACTGCTTTAGGGTTTAAGGATGGGTTTCTTTGGGTTTCTGACGCTTCACATTTAAAAATTTATAACTACGACCTCCTTAAATAAAGTGGATAAAATTTTCTTAATTGTTGAACATGTCTATAAAAAGTATTCGAAGATACGAAATCTGTTAGAGGCACAAGCACTTTCATATATATTATGATAAAGTATCATTTACATGCCCAAACCCCTAGTCTTTTTGTTTTTACCTAGGTAG
Source organism: Geukensia granosissima (assembly GCA_032357055.1). Classification (NCBI taxonomy): domain Eukaryota; kingdom Metazoa; phylum Mollusca; class Bivalvia; order Mytilida; family Mytilidae; genus Geukensia; species Geukensia granosissima. The sequence goes on along the minus strand of JAULBM010324085.1, from coordinate 8,820 downwards.
TACACTCAAGCACTTAGCATGTGGTCCTCCCGGAAGAGACGTGTCACCTGCTTTCTATTGCTTAGAAAGGCAAACATTGAAGGCAATAAGTTTGGTTAATTTCTGTTGAATGGTTTAGAATAAGTGTCGGATTAGAAATAACTACCCCCCCCCTTTATTTTCAACAGACTGCAAGTCAACATTGCAGTAATAACATATCGATAGTTTGTTTAGTTAAAGAGGGGTAGCAGATTAGAAATGGAATCCGCCTTTTTCTCACTGCATTTTACAAGTCAAAAGTGCAGCCAAATTACAAATATTGATTTTCTGGAAAAATTAAATACATTGCAGGAGGTGTATTATTACCTCTATTGATAATGATTATGTTTAAATTTGGTTCATTTTTGTTGAATGATTAAGAAGGAGTAGCACACAATAACAGTGAAACAGATACAAGTGCCTATGTTCAGAGGATAGACAAGTTTATGACAAATGACCAATTACAAGAAACGAAGTATTCTTAGTACAAAATACTAAACAGAAAGTTTGATCAGAAAAAACCTGATAAAAATAAAAAGGAGCTGAAATTCTTCGCATTGGTAAACAGTTCATGCTTAACTGTTTTCACCGTCGTCTTACTACATGTAGTAGTAATAAAACCTCTATCACCGGATTTTTTGTGTCGCCTGCGTCTCGCACAGCGACATTATGGGATCAATAACTGTTGTCTTGCGTGACTAAAAATTTCTGTCATTTTTCAAAGCAACTATGGAGGTTGGCTTCTTGATATTTGGCACAGACCTTTGATGAGGGAAAGTGTATCGTGTAAGGCAGTTTAAAGTTGGTCGCATTTCTACTTCCTACTTGCCACGACTTCGACTATATTTTTATGTTGGAAAGTTTCTGTCACATTTTTCTCAGCAACCTTGCAGGGTAGCTTCCTACTGCATTGTATATGGCACAGACCTTTGCTATGGGGAAGTTTTTTGTGCAAGGCAAGGTAAACTCAGTCGCACTGACGAGACTTTAACATTTTGTTTATGTTGGAAAATTTCTGTCACATTTTTCTCAGCAACCTTGCAGGGTAGCTTCCTTTTATTTGACACATACAAAGTCAATCGCTTTTCCACGTCCTGTTTGCCGAGACTTTAACTATTTTTTCATGTTGGCACAATTTCTGTCACATATTTTAGATATTTAAATGAAAAGATATGTGATAAATATCAGAGAGACTGCATTCCAACCACGAGAACAACTGAGGGAATTACAAATCTATAGGTCTCCACAAGGGTGAAACAGCACTCCTTGTGAAAAGCTCTTAATCGCCCCAATGAAAACATCGTGTATGCATAAAGTAATGCTGCTCTTACCAGAATATTATCAAAATGTACATTTAACAGAACAATCAACACAACGACATCTACCCTATATATTTTCCCCATGTGTAACTTTTGACCGAAATGGACCTTATTTCTTAATTCTAATGATTTCTGAAAATCACATACTGCTGGCAATAGTTCTCTTTTGGCGATAGTATATTGCGCGTTGGTGAAATGTTTAGTTGATGAAGTGGTTGATATTGGTTAAAATTATAATTCAGTTGATCAATTTCTGAAATAACCTGTTTCTGAAATTTAAGTTCTGTTTTTAACAGTGAAGAAAAAATGGTATTCTTCATCAATTTAATCTTTACAAACTTAACAACCTGTTTTCCTTGTGATATTTTTATATCTGCCTATTTCTGCCTCTATGGTATGGTCACTGACAAGAAAATTGGTTACATTTTGTCTGTTTTTCGAATGAGGCTCATTAAAAAAAACGTTTCACAATTTGTATATCTGATTAAGATTACTGTACAGAAAAAATTTTGATGTATCATTCATAGATGAAAGTTTATATACATTTTTTCCTTATAGATATTACGGTTTGTTCGTAAATGACCTTACATTGATGCTTCCTGTCATGATTGGTTCCATTAGATCAATCAGAAAACAGAAATGCCCATGGCAGCCATGTCAATTGTAGGATCGAATTAACAGGAGGAAGTTTTGAAAAGGACCTTCCATTGATTCTTCCTGCCATATTCGTTCCATTTGGCCAGGTAAGTTAAGAGCAGATTACTTTATTAAAATTTCAAATCACAAACAAGAATTGTCCGTGCTAGCATGTTTGAAGTCCGATCAGGATAATGAGGAAACTATGAGAACAATAATCTATAGATACTTCTTGTCAGGTTTTGTTATATTTGGCCTGATAGTTCTAGAGAATATTACTTTTAAACAACAAATCAGAAAAAAAAAATTGGCAAAAAACGTGGCAGCCAGGTAAATTAGGACGAAAGAAGGAACATTTGAAGAGGACCTTCATTGATGTCGTCCGTTTGGGCTTTGCCTCAGAGGAGAAGACTTTTTTCAGCCAATCGTAAATAATATTTTTCTGTTCCAGCCAAACAACCTCTCATAAATGCTTCCTGTAAAATGTGGTTCTATTTGAAAACGTTTACATGCGGACAACGAACGACAAGGGATGACAAAAAACAAATTAAGTAGAATAATTAGAATGCTTCGGGGCATTCATATCATAAAATATATATGAAATTATACTGTTAATGTGAGCGCGGTCAGTTCAGAACTAACTGCAAACTTGTATGACCGTGCAAATTTAGACGTTTCACTAATTATAAAAAGTGCTGAAACATACGTTGAATGTTATCTTAATTAGTTTCTCTATTCATATCAAAGGTGTTAATTGTTTCTTTTATTTGAACTATTTGTTAATCTCATTTGAAACCAATTTGACGCTAAAGTTGTGACACTTTTATCTCATGGACACTAATCCTTTATTTTTATCTTTGTTGTATGTTTTGTGATTGTAATTTTGTAGTCAGTTTAGGTTTTGGTCTGGTACTATCCGGACCTGCTAAATAAAGTTTAAAGTATTGGAAAATTCCGTCTTTGAATTACTATAGCCGGACGTAGGGAAATATCCCGGTTATAGATCTTTTCCGATCGGTACTAATTATTATCATTAACCATTTTACACAATAAGGCTGACCAAACAGTCCCTGAAATGATAACAAGAGTCCTAAATATCCAAAATATAAAAAAACGCCTCCTACCCGATGTTCCAATTCCAGCGTCAAAATTGGAAACAATTCCTTTCAGAATTAAAGGAAACGAACACATGTAAAATGAGGGAGCAACAAATCGGACATAAGTTGTAATCCGGCTAATAAAGTTTTGCGAAAAGCTTCCTTTTCTGTGTATGTGTTATTTCGCGTTTCCCGTTTTTCAATGTGCTCTATGAAATGATATTTTGATGGTGAACACTTTAATACGGAAACATGAGATATAATTTCATGGAGAACACTGTTTACACTGTGAATGTTTTGCGAAAAAGATATCCACGACGGAAAAAACGGTTAGGAGGAAATAGATATATATCTTTAACTTTTGTTTTTCTAGTGTATGTAGAATTCCAATGAAGGCCGTTAAGACTGAAACGTCTAGTAATTTAGCGTTATAGTTTTTATTTATATGTTACGTCATCTTACCCCAGCTGACTGGGGTATTCTTTCTTGGATGCATGCATGTTCTGGATTTTAAAAAATGTCCGCTGAAATAAGCGAGGTGAGAAGTTATTTGGCAGTAAAACACCAAAAGATTTACCAGGAGAGGGTCCGGATTCAGGAGAAGCATTTTGAAAATGAAAAAATGATTTTGAGCACTCGCTTTGCATGCAGGCAAGTATGTATTGGCAGGTCAACTTATGTATGAGTATATGTTTGCAGGTGGAAGCCCTTTATGTTTTATTTTCCCTGCTAAGCTATGTTGATTTTAACAATTAATAGCCTCTTTGTTATAAATTGTGATAAAATTCGGATATATAAATGAACACAGAGTTTCAACATGTCCATGTCGTTGACCTGTGATGAGCTATTTTTTTCCGATTTTTGTAACCGATTTTCCTGTGTCCTGGATTTTTTCTCGAAAATGTAAACATACAGATGAAAATGTTTTAGTATTAAAACTACAGTTTGATAAAAATGATATGACTGTTTATCAAAATCAACAATGAAAGTAATACGCAATCGCCTTTTAAGAACAGAAATCGATGATGTTCTTGAAAATTCGAGGCTATATTCCAAAAAAACCATATTCAATCATTTGACTGTTTTGCTTCTATAAAAAAAAGTTGACATTTTGTTTTTGGCACTTCCCCAAATAAAGAACTATTAACTCGTTACACAACAGTTCCAAAAACCTCGATGAAAATTATTTCGAAAAATGAAATTCTGACGTCCTGGACTTTTTCGGAGCATTTTGGCTTTTTCCGTTTTGTCCAGGTTTTTTTTCGGATCTTGTTGAAACTAGTTAATATTGTCTTTAAAGAACGATCAAAAGTTGTATTTAAAACATACGATAGAAACCTCGCGCCTGTAAAAAAACTGTAAAACTTACAAAAATCTTACAAAGTGAAATATTGAACTATCAATAAACACATCAGAAAAATCAAGCCAAAAATAAATGTGTTTACTGTCGGCCGACCGACGTTTTTTTGCCCCCGACTCTAACATTTTTTATGACAAAAAAATATTTGTCCAAAAATAATTTGGCTAGCATCTGGAGCGATAATATTCTTGTACACATTTTGCCTATTAGATCCCAAAGAAAATTTCGTACATTAACCATAAAAAACACGCATACACCCCGCTCCGAGGAAATCCCCCAAAAAACGAAGATAATCAAATGGTCCAAGACTTAACAATACAAACTTTATAAAAATCGGATAAATTATAACTTCGAAATAATTAAAAACGAACTTATGTTATATGAAATATAACTTTAGATACACATGTAAATATTTTACATTTCGGCACACAATATATCTTATATTTAGAAAGTGATTTTTCAAAAAGACATATTTTTTGTTTTGTGTGAATTGCTTCAACTTTCGAACTTGAGGTACTTGTAATCTATAGAAGATATAGAATATATTCTCTTATCGATATTTGAAATCTGTTCCGTAATTAACTTAATTTTTCCGTATTTGTTAAATAAAGCACGTCCCGCTACTTTCACAAAAAGGTTGATATCTAGGCGATCTCAGACTGAACTTTCAATCAAGTTCAAAATGTAATTATGTTTGAGTATTCTTTCTAAATGTCAGCAGAAACTGTATCATGCGGTTTTGATAGGCACTAAACTGGAAGGTATCGTTTCCTTCTTGGGGAAGGAATCGTTTCCTCATTCTGGAAGGAAGCGATTTGTGTAAAAATTCCAAAACTCTGTTTTATACTTAATTTAAATGGTTTTCTACCGATTTTTTTTCAAAGATTATGTTGTATATGAACAGGCATTGTTATTTATCAATGAACATATGGGGAGAAGTCTCATAATTCTTGTTTTTTTTTGTTGATGTTTCAGTGCTTATGTCAGTCACTTCCAGCGACGCCGTTCTTTTGCAGTTGTTTTGTTATATATATGATTGTTAGCTGATATTTTCATATTTGATTTTTATATATAAACTATTCAAAATTTTTTGTTCCGTCAACTTCTTGTTCAATCAAGAACAGCTTATTTTATTAGGTTAAAAATAATAACATTTACCTTCCTATTGCAAAGCGTCTCCGTCGTCAGTGTACAAAATCGGAAAGGAAGCGTTCTCTTGTTCGGAAATGAAGGTTTTCCAACGATTTTTTTCGGAAAGAAAGCGTTTTGAATATACACCGTGGTACTGTATATCAAAGAAATCAAACATATGTCCTTAAACAGTGTCAATTGCTAGAAAACCTTCAAATGAAATAAAATCATTGCGTGAACAGCTATTTAAGTCTGCATTTATCCTTGAATTTAAAAAAACAATAGGAGATTTACAAATTAAAGACCGCTACTAAAATTGCTAATAGCCAACATTCCAGTTTTTCTTATGCCTAAAGTTATGTTTTTATTTCCTTAATGCATTAAACATACATTTTACGACTTATAATGACATTTTATTGTGTTTATTTTTTTAGTAAAAAGTTGAAAGTTTTCTAAGTAAAAATAACATGTTTCCGGCCTTGTGACTATAAACCAAATGAATAATTCGGCATAAAACATTTTCACTAATTATCTAAATCAGTACATATATTTTTATCTGTTATCAGAAATTTAATATTAACAGGACATTTTTAATTATTGTCAAGGAATTTAATTTTATTAAGTGTAGGGAAAATTCTTGTAAATTTTCATTCTTGAAGTCTTTTGACGTGTTTGTAAGATGTTATTGAATTTTTTTTCTACCTTTTTTTAAAGTTAGTGTGCCATTTATACAATAGGTGTCTTATTGTGACAATATATTTGAAGTAATAGAAGGAACTTGTGGCAGTAAAATTGATGACAAAAAGATAAGTTAGTATTTAATTACCAGATTATTTAGAAGTGTTAAAATAGATTTTGTCCCAAATCTAGCACAATCTGTGAAAATCGGTGATCAATATTTGACAGATTTTCCAGATTATGAATATTATTTTTCTATGTTTTTTGTCAGACATTTCTTTTGTCTGTATTTTAGCTTTCATTGTTTTAAACAAATACTTTGATAGTGTATTCATATCGATGCTTTTTTGCTTTAAGATAATTAAATGATTTTTATTTTATTCATCGAATTTTCATAACTTGTTTTTTAAATTCCGAAAGTTTTTAATCAATATTATGTGTGGATTAGCTTAGTTTTTCCTAAAAAAAAAGATAATAACTTTAACAGTAGACTTTGAAATGTTTTTAAATCAGATATATCAAGTAAAATTATTATGTTATTATTTTATTAGCAATATCTGGACAGAAATTTCCTTCTACATATGTATTAGAACAAAAAATATTATTCTCTTCAATTTCTTCTTGGAGTAAGGGTGAAATATCCGTTGAGGTATCATGTTAACCTTTTATCAAAACCAATATTTAGAACCTTTTGTGTGTTTTTCTTTCCATTTAAACAATTAAAATACTTAAAGAAAAGACTTTACACGGTTTAAATAAACTATTTCACAAAAATTAATCTACGCTTGATAAATCTGAACTGCTAAATATTTCCATTTTACAGAATATTTTAACATACAAAAAAAAAAAACAGAAATAAAAAATTGAGTTTCTTAGCGTGTAACTTTACATTTGCAAGATAGTGACAAACTTTTGCAGCAGAATAATTGCATACAGCCGAAATAATCTCATGGAGATGCATAAAAATCATTTAATTTATAGAATTTTGGAAGGTTGAGGTTGAGGTTTCTAGTTTTTTCTTTAAATATATTTACATAATATTTGCAAATTTGGCACCTATTGAAAATATAAAACATTGAATTATTGAAAATACCCAAAACTTTCAATGTCACTTTACTCAAAATCAATAGAGTAGAAAATAGCCAAATGAAAACTAACAAGAATTATCCCTACGCTTAGTAATATCAAATTTCTTGATAATAAACCTAAATATGAAATATTTTATAAAAGATACGCGTAGAAAAAGATTATCTCCTTCGTATTGTTGCATTTCACACCTATTTCCTTTTGCCCATGTTTACAACAAAGTTTCTAATTTCAATGTTTCTTTCACTGAATAACTTTAAATTAAGTAACTATGTTGGCCGAATCTATCCCATTGAACTTGAAATCAAAGATACTACAGAAACAGAAAGGTCTGCTTCAGAGAGAAGCCCATAAGGATCATTTGAAAAACATATGTCAAAATTACGACATACTATGTCGACATAACGACATACTATGTCGACATAACGACATAGCTAAGTAGAAATTACGACATACTTTATCGAAAGTACGACGTATACTGTCAAATAACAACAAAGCGATGTCGAAATAACAACAAAACGGTATCGAAATTACGAATAAATAACATGAATTCATAATAATTACATGAAAGTTTCCATATTGGCCCTGTTATCATCCCGAGACTCCAATATCCAGCCTAAGGGCTTGCCTGAGGGCTGATATGGGTCGAGGGCTATAACAAGGCCAATCTGGAAAGTGGCATGTAATGATTTATTTATCACATATAGTGTCCGTAATTTTTATTGAATTATGCAATAAAATGTATATAATTATTCTCTTATACATTCATTTGAGAAATGAATACATTTAAAAAGTAAAAACAGAACATATAAATAGCATGTCAGTACAGCCTCAGTAAAACTCAGTTTACGCAATAAACGTTAAGTCACTACTCTTTCGGATAGCGCACGAGGGCTGATATGGAATTACAACGTAAAGTCCATATCAGCCCTAGGGTCAATACTGATTAACAACGTAAAAATTCAACGTTTTAATTCGAAACCTACATCTTACTAGAACACACTGGGATACATACATATCAGAAGGATCTCAAGAAAAGTTTATAACCGTTGCGAAGATATAATACAAAAATACGGCTGCAAATGTTGAATTTTGATATGACAAGGGAAATAAGAACCTGCATTTTATGCAAAAATTACATATAAAGCATAATTTATAAATAGAAATGTGATCAATTGAATCTCACCGTTCCGTAGAAAACTCATCCACAAGGAGTACAAGTTCGACGTTGTAGTCATGACGTTAAAACTGGTTTTCGTTGGTACAGATATTAATAAAAACTTATAAAAACTTATCAATTAATATGCTTTTTATATACTGTTTGCGTAAAATGCAGGTTTTTAATGTATTGGCAATAAGCACGAAGACAGAGAAGGTCTGTGCAATGCCATACTTAATAATATTTGTGTAAAGTTGTTATTATACAATTAATGACTTTTGATAAGGTTGATACCAGTATTTATCAACCCTAGGGAAGTGATATTCACTGAGGCCA
>JAULBM010324074.1:0-13369 GCA_032357055.1 Geukensia granosissima | reverse complement strand
ACTTCCGAGCTTTATTTACCACGTTTCCGTAAAAAGTAGGATGTGATATCCCATGTTTTATCAGATGATTACAAGTATATCCGAATTTTGATACCAAATCTTTATATTTATGAAATAATTTAGTGAATGTTTTAATCAATTTGTTGTAATGAAATCCTTGACTTAATAATTTTTCAGCTTCCTTGTTTTACATTTAAGTAAGGTGCTCTAAAACGTCATAACATTGTGACAGGTTTTGCACATTTGTATCGTGTTCTAATCTTCAACAAAACCAAATGTTATTTAAGAACGACATCCATTTCCCCATGACAATGTAATTATAGGGAACGTTTTGAGCGATTCAAACGACTAAAAAGTATAAGCTTATATGCTTAGACTACATTAATTCACAAAGGAAATGAAATTCAAATAATTTAAATCTTCGAGCGTCGCATTATCTTCTTTATAACAGGTTAATACTGTAGACAAAGTTACGGGGTTTTTCTGAAAGTTTCAATAAAATAACTAATTATGTATGGATCGTTGTTCGTTGCACACGTGTCGAGCATTTCACACATAGTATATAAAACGTTGGCTTGTGCAATAAGCGGCCTGATGCTGCAAGCGAACAATATTTTTCTGGCAAATGATAAAGCTACAGGTACAAATAAATTTAACACAGAAATGTAAAATTCTCCTTTATTATGAGGATTTTATTGTACACTTATGTATATGCTTTATTCGAACCTTAAATCAATAGCAATATAAAGAGATAATGCTGAAAGCTTACCTAATATTTCAATGCTGCTAGAGTAAACTACAACATTTATATTTTTCGATAATGAAATTGATCATAAGTGCTCTTTTACTTTTCAACGGGGAGATAATGCTCAAAGCCTTATACATATTTCAATGCTGCTGCAAAAAGCTACAACCTATATTTTTTTAGAAATTGCTTTTGCTTCATAAGTGCTGTTTTACATTAATTATTATTGCGTCTTTCCCGCAAGACATTTGTCGCCTGCTTTGTATTTGCCTAGAAAGGCAAATATTGAAGGCAATGTTTGTGGTTAATTTCTGTTGAATGGTTTGGAAAGATAAGCGGAATAGAAATTACTACGCACTTTCTTTGAGCCTACTGCAAGACAAATTGCAGTAAGAATTTACAGCATTCAATTCCTGGAAAATTAAAAGGGAGGTGCAATACTACATCTATTGATAAAGACTCTAAAAGTTTTTTAGATTTCTATCAGGTGGTTCAGGAGGAATAGCAGATTAGAAATGGTACCCGAATTTTTCACATTCCAATTTACAAGACAAACGCGCAGCAAAATTTCAAATAGTGATTTTCTGGAAAAATAAAATAAGAGTTGCAATTATACAAAGGTAATGTATTTTTAATAGTTAAGAAGGAGTAATAGAGTAGAAATTGTCCCCTCCTCTTTAAAGCGTACTGTAAGTCATATTTGCACAAAGAATTTCCTGCAGGTGGTTTAGGGGTTGTAGTGGATAGGAAAGAGTGACGCTGACACCGTCGACAGAAATATACCTGTATGTCGCCCCGTTAGAAGCAGGCGACACAATAACAGATTTCTTTTTTAAGGTCTAATTGTGTCTTTTAATCTGATTTATTAAAAGTGATATGAACCATTCACTTTTATAATATATATTTTATTTTGTTCTATTAGAAACAAAAATAGCTTGTTAACCAAAATCATAAGATATGTAATTAGGATTGCAAGGCCATATATATATCGGGTAATGTTTTATTCAGGTTAGTTTTATCTAACTGCAACTGCGAGAGAGAGCTAGCTTAGCCTAAAATAAAAAAACATACCTGTACCTGAACTTTTTGCTTTCATATGAATTTGCTGTTAACTTTGTGAACAAAACTCTTACAATATTAAGAAATATTATAAAGTTTACCTGAAAAAAATGTAAGAAAATTATGATAATCGCTTTGTTCACAATTATAATAAGCTGTGGGTGTTTTGCATGTATATTTATCAGTCAAAAACAACACTACCATAAACTGAATGGTCAACGACCGACGTAATCATGCGTTGCAATATTGCATTGAAAGCATTTATAAGGAATGTTTATATTAATTCAGAAACCAACATTTTGATATGTCAAATAGCAATTAAACACAGATTGTCTTTGATTTGGATTATTGAAATATTGAAAGATTTTTTTAACGTACCATAAACCCCTGTTTCAATTTTTTACTTTGTTCCGTGCGGAAATTATGTGTGCTCTATTACAATCCTCAACATGTATTTTTCCATAAATAGCAAACAAGGTAAATCTCGGAATGTTAACAAGGAATCACTGTATGTATATATTTTATTAATCATAGCACTATTTCGTCGCTTTTTAAATTATATTTTGCATTAACGGATCCAGTTTAGAATAATCGTGCGAGAGATCCAAAGAGCATTGTCAAAAAAGACAAGACAAACTCGAAACTCACCAAACAGGAAAAAAAATTTGAAAACATCCAAAAATTGTTCAAGGATCTCGAAAATGTTCTATTTTAATATATATAAAGCCGCATAATGGTTGTCTTTGGTGTCGCGGAAATACATTTTTCACTATGGCGCCCAAGTTTAGTTGAAATAGCACGTGAAATAATGCTTACATGTTGACCTGTATTTCAACTATTCTTACTTTGCTATATCTTAAGGATAAAAAACAATATGACAATAATGGGACCTGTAATTGGACCTGCAGAAGTTAACCGTCTTTTTGCAGATGGCTGTCTTATTGACAATCAAGGCACATATCAGAATTTTTAATTCATTAATTCGGTAATACCTTAGAGTGAGAGACGATACATCAACAAATCTGTAGTTACATATTGTTTTTCATGGCAAATAAGTTTGCCACGAATTTGGGCACTAACCTAGTGAAGCAGGAATATTTGACCCATCCGGAATACATGTTTCATCGTGTTCACTTAACTGTGTCTTTAATTGTTGTATGCTCGAGTTTTGGATGGTTTGTCTTACGCATTCCTGCCTGTTCATCGAACATTTTTTATCATGTTGACGGAAACTTTTTACTTAGGAAATACTTACAGCCACTGAGAAAACAATTGGTCCTCTCATTATCCAGAAATATCCCGGATGCACATGTGTATTCCAACAGCTGAAACATCAAAACAGTCAAACGTATAGCAGCAGCTTTCTAGTTGAGTTTTTAAAAGACACAGAATAAAAGCCAGAAAGGTCCATTCGAAATACTTAAAATCCAAATTTAACTTTGTTTAAAGTGATTTTCTGTTTTGATAAGACAGACTAAGGACAAAAAATAAACAGGCATTTTACGTCGAGAAATTGCCAATTTGTATACGAAACAGCTACAAAGAACACAGATTTAAGTTAATAAAAGTCAAGAACACTACCAAAAAAGACAATATTTCTTAATACCCATATAATTATAAAATTAAAAATTTTGAAAGTTCCAATTTTAATTTTAAGACCAATTCTTACCATTGGTTAAATTCATTTACCAATTTTTCAAAAAACAGTTTAACATATCTTTCAAAAATGTTGAATTCTATTGTTTAAGGTAAGAAACTTCATTTGCCTGTTGGCAAAAATAGAATAGAAACTTGATGGGACTTTAGGATAACATTCAAATATTTATTATCTTTTATGTCAATGCTCAGATTTTCCCAAGACAGATATTAATATTTAAGGGCTATTTGACCTTTCATGACCTCTTTACATATATGATAGTAATCCTGACTGGATAAGAAATCATCAGTTGCATTATTAGAAATACACTAGATCATCGTGACTGAAAAATGAAAACATTTTACTCGCCAACATTTGATGAAATATGGATTTAAATAGCCGTCATATCATTGTTGATACAGGTTTGTATAGTTAGAGCTGTAACGTGTGTTGGTTTTTACGTGTTGCTGAAATAATCACTGAACTTTATCAAACTATACCTTAACATCATGTCATTACAAGAAGTGTTTTGTATTACGTCAGTTATGTTAATGAATATAATTCTTACTATGTATTTTCTAGCATTGCTCTGACTATGGCCCATGGCACAACAAATACGAGTGGTGACGCTACAATAAATAAAATAAAAAATCAAGAGTGATTTTAGTTGACCTCGGGATAAATTCAAACGTTCGCAAACGACTTGTTCAACATTTTCAACATTTTCTCTTTAAAACAAAGGGATATGTTTTCACATTCGAATTTTTATCGTAATTTATTAAACAATGGCTCTTTTAAGGTTCCGTGTTCAACTGGTAAATCAATGTCATGTTAATGATAAATGTAATATAGTAGACAATGTGAGTTATAAAATTGCAATTTGCTAAACAGGCGCGGATACAGGCGGGGGCGCACCCGGCGCGCGCCCCCCTAAAAAATAAAAAAATAATATTTTTTAGTCTTAATTTTCGTGATTTCTATGAGCTTCCGGGGGTTTCGCCTCCCTGGTCCCCTAACAAGGCACTAACCTGGACCAGCGCCCCCCTAAAGTAAAATCCTGGATCCGCGCCTGGTAAAATACCATCTGTACAACACTCCAGCAAATGGTAGTTGCAAGTGAGTATCGATTGAAACGTTTTAGTGAATTTCACATTGGGACCTTTGTTAAATTATGTTATGTCGTAGTAGCCATGCTTAATACCCGACAGGCAAACAATGTATGATGGGTAGATGACCATTAAATGACAATTTATGCACCATAACAATGAAACTAAGTTAGCGTTTTTTAAAGAAGATTTTCAAATTCTTGCTTCTACCCTTTTAATCCGATCACGAACAGCAAAAGATAGGTAGTGACCATACAGGAAGCATTCCTGTAAAGGTTAGATTTAATGGGTCTAGTGGTATAGCAACGAAGACGGAAATGCAAAATTTTTTCACACGACGACAAAAATGAAGACGACGCAGGACTGAAAGTGATAGCAACAGGTCGCGTGGCCCTTTGGTCCAGGTAAGCAGAAAAAAACGTTTTGAAATATCATTTCACTATATGACCACTATTTAAAAACACCAACGGGTCTATTTTGACATATGAATGAAAATATTCTCGGTAGTACTGGTAAAACAGATTTAAGCAATGATAACTGCTATCGGTTAAGTACTATCATTGAGAAAAATCAGAGAGTTATCGGAAAACTCAAGCAAATTTCATGAACGTATTAAAAGTTTAAACGTAACACGAGACTGGATTTACAAGTTTGATACTGTTCAGTAAAACTGAGGATTGGAGACATTTCAATCAGGTCTCATAATTTTATTTTGACATAAATATAACTATAGCTTACCCCAGCCAAATATAATGAACCATTTTATCCCACTCTTTTCAGAAAAAAATGCCGCAGAAATTCCAATATTAAGATATATTCCTTCTACTAATATCCACATATAATTTGTTGCCAGTATGTAATGAAACGCTGTGAAGAACAACTTGCACTGCCAGTGCTGGAAGAAAAAATATTTTTGCTTTGTTTTATCAATATCGTATTTAATATTATATCTTAAAGTCAAAGTGTTATATAAATATATTGAATTTTATCATATACTTAATTCATTTTTTTCTATTGTGAAAATAACCTACGTCTTAGCGAAGAAAGCACATATCAATGGACAAGAAACTTGTAATAAGACAAGAACAGAACTTGAGATACTGTGCAGGGTGTTTATTGATTGTCTTTAAAACGACATGTGGTCATGAAAGTTCAAACATAGAAAACTATTTTACTACCTACCACGTCTGCGACTGCATCAGGTCAGGCTTTATCCAATAAATTGTTTCTTTTTGTTGTAACTGTGTATATGTTCTCCGTGAGTGAATATATTTGTGGTTGATGAGCTCAGCTCTATAATTTTACTGTTATCCTGGTTTTACTTACGGAGATACAAAATTATGAAATGGGAATAAGGTCGATGAACAAATCGGGTAGCTGTAGAAGGCGTGGAAGGACCTAGGTGGCCGGGAATGTTTGCAGTTTTTAATGTTAGTAAAACAAATGCAAGAAAAACTGATTTGGTCTACAAAACCGTGACGACGATCGCAAACCTCAAATAAACTACACGATATATATCCATATGAGTAGTTTCTGTGTGTCCTGTAGAATATTCGCTTTAAATTAAGGTAAAGTGTGGTATGTATATTTTCCTCTGCTGAAATGTTGCTAAAAATCAAAGATATCATAATAAAGAGAAAAATCATTGCTAAATGAAACATGCGGAACACACTACAAAATACTAAACAGAATTTGAAAGTCCTGGAAACGGGGCTTGGGAAGGAATAACAGCTCCGCTCTACTCGTGACATCAGAACTACGAGAAAAAACTTCATTTCGGATGTCATGTTTAGATTTGATGTCTAGTTTGTTACTGCGGTTATGGGAAATTACATAAAAGTTAATAAAGGAATTACACTCTTAAAAACCCAAGAACGTACGTTGTTGATCAAAATAACATCAGACTGCATTTTGTGGGTGGTAAAAATACAAAATGACCAATGTTGAATAAATATGGAAAATATTGTGTATGCTATTTGTACATTTCACGAAGCTACCTTTCATCAGTAGCATTAGAACCAAAATATAAGAAGTCAAAGATACAAACAAAGCAAAAGAAGCATTCAAATCGAAATAGGAAGTTTAATCCGACGGCAAGGACAGCTAATTAGTGCTATTTCCGTATATTCAGCGTATAGAATGTTAGCAAATGCAGCAAATTTCTGTAAAAGATTGTTTGATAAATTTCATGTCAAACGAGTCTGACAACTGGGCAGGTGAATACCCTTGAGGACATGATCCACCAGCAGAGGTATCTCTCAGTGGTTTCAAAATACAAAACTACCAATGTTGAATAAATATGGAAAATTTTGTGCATGCTATATCTACTGTAAATCATTATTGGAACTTCTCACAAATAATATTTTTCAATACTTTGCCAAACTGTAGTCTGTGAAAAGCCATTTAAAAAATGAAAAATATCAAATATATCTGTATCGAACTTGTTTCCGTTGATTCAAAATACAAAATTATGGAGAATATCGGTATGCTATTTGTAAATTTCAAGGAGTAATCTCTCACCAGTAGCATTAAAACCAAAATGAAAATCCGTTTAAAGGGAGAATAAACAACTTTGCAGTCATGTTTACTTAGTACAAGTGAAAATGTCAAATATCATAGCGCATGCTTTGTAATAAAAGTTTAAATAGTTGTCTCATTTCTTATGATTTTTTTCATTTTTCATTTTGAAAAAAAATGATAATGTGAATTAATTTCTAAATTCAACAAAACCGTTTTTAAGGAAAGATATCTGTCATATCTAAATTTTAAGAGAAAAAATAACAAGAAATGACATTTCCATCATCAATAATGGGAAATTTAAGAAAAAAATATACCAGAATGTACTTTTTATATACACGTCCAATGGAAACACTGTAGATCTACCTTGTCAGTTAGTAAAGCAAGAATCCCAATTTATATATTGTAGCGCTAGAGGACTGAAATTAACAACAACAAAAAAAAACACAAATACAACTTAATGATATTATGTCTTATACTTTTAGGACTCCTGTTTTAAGTAACCAAACCAGATTAGATTTTCTTTTAGTTTATTTTTATGTTGCTTGTTTATATTTATGTGGTTTTTGGTCCTCCTTGAAACATGCATTGTTGTCTGTTGTGTGACAAATTAATATTAGACTCACTGTTCCTTCATTGATGAATTCTAATTGACCGTCCACTTCCCGAACATCATAAGAAAAACCAGTGCCGTTTACCAAAATATTTTCTTTCATGAATAAGATGGAGGCTCTCAACACGAACGATATGAAAAGGTTGATATGGATTATGTTTCTTTTACATCTAAGACGTCTAAAACAGAATAAGGGCTATTGAACACAAACATAGTATATTACAAACATTATCATGATTATAGAAACAGAAGTATGGATATCATCTTTCATTTGATTCAATTATACCGACAATTTAAAAAAAATGTTCCATTATTGAAGTGTTCGTACTTTTTATACAAAATTACAGGAAACATGAAAAATCTGTATTGATCTTGTTTGTCCTAGCTAAGAATGACTTTTAGCAGGATCAAAATGATTGAGAGAGTCCAAAAAAGTACCACAAATGAGAATATGAATCGCAATCCCATGTATTATAAATCAAAAGCATGCTTTTTGACACCGTTAACATAAATGGCTCTAGTGAGGATTATAGGTAAAATTAAACCGATTAACTTGGCCTTCCTACACCAAGACCTCATATTTGAATTGAAAAAAAAACGTAAGACAAATTGTAAGTTGGGTAAAATATGAAACATCCGATATGTTAGATTTAAACAAATTCCAATAATTACTAATAACTAGGTTCGTAATGATGTGTTACCTGAACGATACCATTATTATTACTGCTATCACAAGAGAAACTAATGAGATTCCATAACCTATGTTATACATCAGACGAATATAAGGTAGGTGTTCCTGAAAGAATATTTACACAAACATGTAAGTCATTCGTCCCAAATTAATTTGATTGGAAAATATTAATAGTAGTGTTACTTATATTGAACAAGTCATGACAAAAACGAGATCACGGAAGTTTCTGCTTTTAAATTTGTACTATAATGGGTATTGCTATAAAAATGTGCATGCTTAGAGATACACATCAACATTTTTACCAGGTATTCTTTATATTGTTGAAGTCTTTAAACCACGTTTGCTATGTATTTCTATATTAGAATTTTAATTATTTAATGTTAAAAAAAATACATATATTTGTACAAATAGTTTTTTTTTTAATTTTTGTCGAGTTCTATCCGTAGTTGTACTTTAGATATATTATCTTGAAATATTTTTACCTGTGATTAATACTCTTACTCCTCTAAGTTTAAATGTAGTTAAGATCACATATTCCTGATTTACATCGCGGTTAAGACCACTGCCCCTACCCGCTTTTTAAATAAAAAAAGTTAAACTTTATTTTTCAATGTCGCTATATGTAGAAGTACGTGTATAAGATACAAATAACGAAACAAGACGAAACGCAGCCTCTCCCTGGCAGAATCAAAAGAAAAATAATATAACTGACCTCTGTTAACAAAAATGCAAATATTCAATACAGACCTTTATTAATTCTGGAATCGGTTCTATTCTATTTTGTAACAAGCACCGTGTATAGTCGGTCCAAGTATGATTTAAAATCGGATGGTAGAACCAGGTACCATTATCTGTACAGTTTCTTAATGCAAATTCTGTAATGATATATATACACATTAATAATTGGTCTCAAATACAAATTTAAAACGGCGGACTAGCATTTGATTCAATCTCTATGAAGTTTACCCCACTTTTTTTTTTAAAATGAACACTTCACCATGAAATATCTTAACAATCCATTTTAAGCGCATTTGAACTATAAGGTCATGGGTGTTCCTTACAAGGTGCTGACAAATTTTAATTTTATATAATCTGTTTCCGATCAAGTATCTTACATACGTAGTTTAACATTGGACCGAGGGTAAAGTAACTCAATCATATACTTCTAGATAATGGCTGAATGGATTGAAACCAAACATTGTGTGAATGTTCCTTACATGGTACTGAACAAGTGTTGTACTTTAATACAGATCCATTATCCGTCATGTAGCTGTTAGCAGAGGGCTAAGTTTGACATAAAACATTGTGGAAAATTTACAGTAAAATCTTTTTGTAGTAGACCGTTCATTGTAGTGAAACAAAACATGGTGTGGACGTTACTTAAAAAACGTTGCCCAATATTATTACTTTTGAAGAACCGCCATTCAACGTGGCCACCAGCGGGAAATTTAGTTTATCATAAATCTCTACGGGAATTAATACACCAGTCTTCTAGAGAATGGCTGAATGGATTGGAATGAAACATGATGTGAATGTTCCTTACAAGTTGAAAATAGAATGGGCGGAAGCGATAAAATTAGTTTATTTGAAAAAGAAATCTATTGGGAAATACTTTAAACTCTAAGGGCCTGTTCACACTACAAAAGTTAATCCGGATTAACTCAGGTAAATGTGGATTAAGTTACTTTGCGTTCACACTAGGTTATATTTAATCTGGATTAACTTAATTCACATTAAATTAATTCGGATCAAGTTAATCCGGATTAAATTGTAGTGTAAACGCGAAATGTGGATTAAATCTGACGTCATAATTAGTAACGTTACCTACGTTCTTTTGCTTTCTACGTTTCAAATTTTAATCCGGATTAAGTTAAGCCAGATCCCAAACGCTAGTGTAAACGCAACAGGTTACCTGTATACTGGCTTAAGTTGATCCGGATTAAGTTAAGCCTAGTGTGAACGGGGCCTAAGTTAATCCGGATTAAGTTAAGCCTGGTGTGAACAGGCCCTAATTTTCTGTCAGTAAGGTCAAATATGCATGTTCTACAATTCTTTTGTGAGATGCACATGCGCTCGAAGACAGGACATCGGTTTTCCACTATGTTGATGCAAAATACGAACTTTTTAAATTTTTTTACACCATAAATAGCCCTACTATGAAAGTCATACTGAACTTGTATGATCTGTTATTAATCTATACTCAAGGAAAACTGTATGTTATTTTCATTACATGTAATATTCAACTGCTCCCTCTTCTCTTAATACTCACGGGATTTACTCAAATTTACTCACAGTTTACGAGATTCCAAAAACCACTTTTTAACCCTAAAAATAACAATTACATATTTATGAAGCGCAGCCTGCAAGTTAATCGATGGTGCAATCTCTCGGCGAACAGAGTTGCTTTATTTTTTAAAACCGTTCGATCCAGTTTCAGAGTATCTATAGTTTTTATTTATTAAGCTTTTAAAATTTGAGCGACAAACATTTAAAACATGTTAAATATTTTATAATTTTTTACAAACAGGAAACTTGAACCGATAGTTCTAAATAATGATTTTTAGAGGCACAATTACGACAGTATAATAACGACATTATTCCTTTGTCATATGAAGTTACATTGGTGATACTCAACGTTTAGGTAATGTAATAAATATATAAGTAGAAAAGAAGATAGAAAAGAGAAAAACTAACAACCAACTTGGGGCAAAGATTTTATCGCCAGTTGTAATATGCTAATTCTGTACCGATCGAAAAAAAAAAAAATAGCTGCCTTTGACGCTTTTATTTTATTCACTGAAACATATACAAAAAATCTCCTCCTCTGAAATCCCTTGGCAAAATGGAACAATATTTTTTTCAGTTTGATCCTTTTGTCCCGATCGAAAAAACATTGCCCCAATAAACTAAACATTGCCCCCATAAACTATTCTTGTTTTTTTTTTTTTTTTTTTGCTGATACCATAAAAATCTCCTTGAAAACGCCCTGTATAAAATTTCTTCATTTCTTATTGATCTGAGTAAGAATAAGACCGCAATGGAAATCCTTGTTTCTGATTGGCTGAAACATAAACCATCGTCTCCTTTAAAATCATTTGGACAAATGGAATAACATTTTACAGGAAGCATCTATACTATACACTGTACCTTGCTGAGTTTGTTCATCTTGTCCAGATAGGACAAAAACATCACCGCCATCGACTGAATGGCTAATACATTAAAATTGCCAAATGGAATTAAATTTTACAGGAAACATTTATGGGAAAACATTTAAAATGTTAAGCAACGGCCATGGTCACTATTTGCCAGTTGATGATTATTTCTGATGGGCCCAATGTCAAGTGAGAAATACAGGCTTAGCTTTCGGAGTCTATAGTTAAAGTGATGGCAGCAGTCGAAGAGCATCATATCCCTGTTTTAGTTGTTTTTCTTCAACTGTTAAAATCAAACTGTTGAAAAACTTACTTGAAAGCTTTAAGATAACACACCATACACAACCACAATCGTTACTAATCGGCCATTCTCGCTCACTCCGATAGCAAAGCAGAAATAGCCGAGTAGTTACGTTTGACACAACTTTAATGTTATTTTTCTACTTGTGAATGTCAAAGATTATTTCTTCCCAAAGGGAAAGATCAAAAACTGTACTGTTCTTTAGTCTCCTCTTTCATAATAAGCTTTTAGATATCGACACCCATGTATGCGAATTTTATTTTATATTGTTATTCACAATTCATTTCATCTGTAATCCATAATCTACAATTGTCCCCTGATAATGTGCCTTTTATGCAAATGATAGCAATCGTAATTGCCTTTGCCTTTACCCTAATTACCTTGTTAAACGAAAAACGATTGATGTTTGCAGGCAACCAGACCCAAATTTTTTTCATAATGTTTTTGCAGAGCCTGGCAAAGACCATGCGGTTATACAGGGTGGCCAACAAAAGTTTCCATTTAGTTTTAAGCTGCCATCTAATCTGCCGCCTTCATTTGATGGCCGTTGGGGGAAAATCGAATACTGTGTAAGAGCTGTAATATGCAAGCCTTATGGTTTGAATACCATAAGGACAGCTAAATTTACTGTGGCTGGAGTGAACGATTTAAACATCGATACAAAGGCTCCCGTGAGTAAATTTATAAGTTTAGTTTTTACAAATTGTAATAAAACATATTCCAGTGGAAATAATTCCATAAAAAATTTTTCCAGCGAAACGTACTTTCTATGAAACAAATTTCACAGGAACATAGTTAAACTGCTTTGAAAAATTTTCCAGTAATAACACAAAGACCAATAAAAATTACAGAAATTATGTTCAAAAGGATTTTTTTTTTTTACGGGGCAAAAATTTCGATATAGCCTATTTTATGCCAAAATATATTCTGTTAAGCATTGGCAAATAAAATTGGATCTTCAGGCGCGCAATTATATAGTTAGGTCATTCTAAAAAATTCCTCATTTGTTGGCTTCACATTATGATCTTGATATCAGCTAGAAAAAGAATGTATTTCTTCTTTCATCTCGACAGGAATTGCTCTCGATCGATTGAGACAATAGAGAATAAAAAACTAAGTCTTTTTTAGCAAAGGTTTAGAATTAATTGTAAGGTATAGAATTTTATTGAGTTTTATGACATTTTCCATGTAAGACCATTTGAGCTACATGTAAATCATCTCTGGCTTCATTTAGATTTTTAGAAAAAATATTTAAAATAAATAAAAATATATACTTCGCTTGAAATTAAAATTAAAGCGGCTTCAAAAAAGCGTGAATTTGAAAAAAATAATTAAATTAAAATTTAGCTCCCTCGCTTTGTTGTCAAACTGACTAGGAATTAATTTTGTTTGGCTTTATGTCAGGAAAAATATAGTTTTCTGGAAAAATAAACGCATAATAATAATTTTGGTATCCAAAACCAAAATATTAACTAAAAATTGTTGTTATTGACACTATACAGTCCGTTCATTGACATTCGTGTATGACCACCTCGCGGTCGAGCGGCAA
>JAULBM010324063.1:0-13369 GCA_032357055.1 Geukensia granosissima | reverse complement strand
GTATGGGCAATCTCCGTCGCAGAGACGCTTCGATGTATGAATACACTAAACGTTAATTGGGATAGTAGTGAAGAGTAGCGAACTTTATCCCTTGCTTGGAAGTTGCTGTACGGGGTTCTCCCTTGAAGCACCACTAATTTAATTTCAAAATAATAGTATAAACTGGTCCAAATTTCAAACATCTTCTTGTCAGAAACTACAAGGTTGATTGAATTGATACCCTGCAGAAAAGATTGTTAGATGGTCCTGTACTTAACTTGTGAATCGTTTGCCGATCGGATGGGAAGTTCAAAATGGCCACAACGACGAAACTTAGCATTGACTGGGCTGCAGGAGAGATCATAAGTTCCTATGGAAAAATAAATGAAAAATATCCTGGTCTGGAGCTTCTTGCTTAGTTGAATCAAACTTTGGTGGAATGTCGACCAAAAGCTCTACAAAGCTTATGTTGCGGTTCATAATTTAAATAAATATTCTTGTCTCTTGTCTTGTTATGGGCACCCTATGTGAAATTCATTACAAAATCTCATTGGGAACTATCTGCCCAATTGACACAAATTTTTGTGGAATGGTCACAAGGGTGCCATCTACAAAAAATGATGGCTGACTAATCAGTCTTTTAAGAACTACAATGTGCTTTTATTGCAT
This sequence comes from Geukensia granosissima, assembly GCA_032357055.1. Taxonomy (NCBI): domain Eukaryota; kingdom Metazoa; phylum Mollusca; class Bivalvia; order Mytilida; family Mytilidae; genus Geukensia; species Geukensia granosissima. The sequence goes on along the minus strand of JAULBM010324063.1, from coordinate 12,721 downwards.
TTCAAATTTCACCATATACATGTATATATTACTCTCAGTCCTATGGTATTTATGACATCACAATTAATGCTATGTTTTGGATCAAATGCTTCTGCTTGAAATGTACATATACATGTACTAGCATTTCAAAATTCACCATATTTTATTTAACATATTTATACTTTACACCACAATTTTGTACTGATCCATCATCCTGAATGACAACCAGTTGAGAACTTATTTGAAAAAGTTCCCACAAAGAATGCTAACTACAAACAGTGACATATACAGTATATCATTTAAATTTCACTAATGGTTAACATTAAAATAGAACTTCAGAGCTTTGATTTAGTCTTTTTTTATCTGAGTCATTGAAGTGTTTTAAAGATGCTAAATTATGTTGTTGTATAGGAGAACATTCTAACATTGACTACTTTGTTTGTGGCGAATTTTATTTATTTTTGATGTGAATACTTTTAAAAGCAAAATTTCTGTAAAATTGTTACCATGCCGTTAGGTGCCAAGCCGATTTGCATTTCCTGCGAGTGTAACGTCTCTACTTTGTGGAGAAGATCTGCAAGCGGCGATCCAATCTGCAATGCCTGTTTCATCAAACAGAGTGACAATGGAAACCAATCGAACGGGAGTCAAAATGGCAATCATATTATCATAAAATCTAATGGGAATGGAAATGGTCCAACTTTAAGGAAGAGTTCTAGAATAAAACCATCCAAGCACAAATTTATTTCTGCCACCAAGGCTTTGGCAACAAAAGGGAGAAGTCGTCGCATTGTTTTTAAGAAAAGTGTAAGTTTAATAATTTGCAAGCTTGTCAGTGGTGTCAAATCTCATCCATTATATGAGACAAATGCTACCTTTTAAAATTAATAAATTCATAATTACAGACTCCTTGAATGTTGTGTGGTGAAAAACGTATCGTTTTCAAGATACATTAATGTGTACAAGAGTGAAATGGGCCATGGGACCAGTAGCATACTTAACTTATTACATGTGATAGTAAAGACGTACAGGTGCATTATGTTTTCTTGTTCGTACTTGCTATCCTTTCTATCAATTATAACTTCATTTGAAGTAGGTCTTTAAATTTTATTTCTAAAAATAAATTGATATTTTTAGCTGATATAGTCATTGCTCCTCATAGGGGGCTTAACTTTTGTTCAATTTATATAAATTTGACCAATCAGTTATCTTAAAATTAAATGTAAGCACAGTCAGTAGCAGTCGTTTAAATCCAGCATGGCTGGAATGTTGAAGTATGTGGAAGTCACTGTCATGACTTGGTCTAGGCTAAATCCATAAATGTACGATAACTCCCATTTTGTCTTTAAGCAATATGTCTATCTTATACTCAAAATAACAGGTAAGTCTCTTACACTGTTGGCAGCTGGTAAAATGACTAGTTTATTTTTCTAAATAAATATGATACAGCCCCTGTCTTACATTTTGAATTTGTATATAAAAATGAATTATAACTATAATGAGGTAAATACATCGTATCAGAGCAACTGCACTCCAACTACCAAATGATGGGAATTGTAGAGGTCTCCAAAAGGCTTTCAACAGGGTGGAGTATCACTCCTTGTGAAAAGCTCTAAATCACCCCATATAAATAAAATGATTATTATGTTAAATAAAATTACTCCTGGATATTTTCAAAAGTGCATACATATAACACCACAACAAACCTATGACCACAATTCCTGACTTGGGACAGGCATGTGGGCAACTAGTCGGGTTAAACTAGTTAAGAGAGATTCCAACATCCCTTGACAAGTCTTCAAAGAAAAAAAATCAAAAATAAAATCAGTGACAAACTATAAATTTCAAATAAAAATTCACAGAATCTGACTAGAGCGTATCTGAATAACAATAAATATACACTGTATGTTTTGAAAAAATACATGAAAAAGAAAATACCTCTCTAATGTACATGTACTACTTTTCCCCTGATCTATGTAAATATAATAAATCACAATAAGTCATTCAGGGATCCAACTTGTACAGATTAATAATATAAATATTTTCAAGACAAATTGAATGAATTAGAATATATTACCTTCTTTATGTTTTCAGCAACCATTGAAGGCCCCTACAGCTGTAGCTACTGTTGTAACTGGAGAAAGTGTTTTTCACGATGTAAGTTTAAAAATGTATTTGTTTTGCTAAATTATTATTAATTGAAAAGAGGTCAGATGCAATGCATTGGAATTTGAATTCTTAAGGGAATTATTTCCTTTCTTAAATATCTTTATCGTGTCAACCATTACATAATATGAAATAAAAAGATATAGAGCAAATGTCAGAGACACAAGAAAAACAAAGTGAATTTATAAATCTAGATGTCTCCACAAGGCCTTCAACAAGAGTGGAATACCACTCTTTGTGAAAAGCTTTAAATGGCCACAAATAAAAAATTGAATATGCTTAGGCATGTTAGAATAATACTGAATGATCCTACCTGAATATTATCAAAAATGTACATGAAACAAAGCATAAAACACAATTTCTCTTATGATTCAGGTATTTCATCCATTTCTGGTGTGAACTGATATCAGAAGTATATAAGGAAACTTGCAAATTTATCACAAAGTGATAAAGCAGATACTTGCATTGGATTGGCCTATCCTTTGATTAGATAAATTTTTGGGAAATTTCTATTTGCCGGTCTGGTAAAGTTTCACTTTGCAAGATGCAAGATCCTTGTTTATTCCAGGCGTACATTCCAACAAAGTAGACCAAAAAAAAATTAATTATAAAAGAAACAGGTGTCACAAACTAGTGGGAGCTGAACATGGCTTATCAGCTTTCATTATCTAGTTTCATAATAAATAATAAAATCACCAGAGGCTCCTTTATTATTTAAATGAAATCAAATAACTCAAGTTAATAATCTGCAATACACAGCTCCCACATATATCACTTCAAGCAGTAGTACAAATTTCAAGAGCAAACCCCAAAATTAGGATTTAAATCTTTCTAGAGTTGTCTTCATCTGTGAGGATTTTTCATTGTACAGAAAATTTTCACTAAACAGCACATAGGAATGCTTGTAATGTTGACGGAACATCAGTTCCTACATTTTCCAATGAAATTTCATAAATTTCTGCTTGTGTCATATCTATGTACCATTGTGAGTGAATTAATGTGGCTAAAGATCTTCAACTATTCATCACTGTCAGTTTTACAGCTTACAATAAAATGATGTCAGTATGAATTAAAAAATGATAATAATAATGAAAAAAACGAATTATATTGCAAATTTCCTTTTTGGTGCACTAATAACAAATACTTCTACAACTTTGCTACTGTATTATTATTGAATCTACTGTTTCCCATCTTTTTACAGGGCATGTACTACCAAATAGGAGACATTGTATCATTGGTGGACCATGACCTCTCAGTATATTACGCCCAGATCCGTGGGTTCATGCAGGATCAGTACAACGAGAAATCTGCAGTCATTTCCTGGTTGTTACCCACTCAAAGCAGTAAACCAGAAACATTTGATCCTACCACTTATATTTTAGGTATGCATGTACAACAATATACAGACATTTTTGACAAAGTTTTTATTTATGTTTGGATAACAAACAGAAACGCATAAAGAATCGTATGTTGAGAAATTGATATGTTACTGTCCTCATATAGAGCTCATTTTAAAATGCTAGTTTTGGGAGAAAATTTTTCCAAAATGAGCCAGAAGTTTGCAAGTTTTGCTGGAAGAAATGTTATTATAATATTTTCGCATCCCTAAAGTAATCTGTGAGATGCGAAGTTTGTATTTCTTGTATTTTATAAGTTTACTTAAGCACAAATGCACAGCTTCTGTGTTTTTGTGTCTATCTATTTATACATCTAGACATAGATTTTTAGGTCTCATGGCAAGGTCAGCTGATGATTTTTCTTATCACTTGGCATCCATCCATCAATGACATTTAACTCATTTTCATAACATCCATAAACTTTTATATTGTCATCTTCACCTCTGAAACAGTTAAGCCAAATAGAACCAAACTTTACATTAAGCATCTACCAAATGTCCTTTCAAAGTTTCCTTTTTGGTCCCAATCACACTACTAACATGGCTGCCATTAGAAATTCTTGTTTCTGATTGGCTGATTTTTAAAAAGTCTTCTCATCAAAAAGCATGAGGTTAAATGGAACCTAACTTGACAGGAAGCAGCAATGGGAGGTTCTTTACAAAATTTCCTTGTTTCATCCCGATCTTGTTTTTGATTGGCTGATTTAAAAAAAGTCTTCTGCACTGAAACCGCTAGGCTAAATAAAACCAAACTTGACAAGAAGCTTCTACGGGCAGTCCTTTACAAAGTTTCCTTGTTTTGTTACAATATCAGACTACAAACATGGATGCCACAGACAATGCTTGTTATTTATTTTTACAACCTTGAAAGGAATTTCAGTTATCAATGATCAATAGATATACAAACTAGGACTTTATTTCATATCTGTGACAACCATATTTGATTGCACATTGTAGTTTGATGGGTTTATAAACAGAATAGAAAAGAAGGATAACGTTTTGGTTTAAATTTTTTTCATAGGATGAAATCTAATAAGGTATGGACAGTCTCTCAATTTGATTAATCAGTTGTCATGGGTTTGACGTAGTGTCAGCCATAAATTTCTAACTAGTACTAGTACTAACATTACTTTTCTTTTGAAGGACCAGAAGAAGATTTACCTCGCAGTATGGAGTTCATGGAATTTGTTTGCCATGCCCAATCAGAGTACTACAAGTGCACAAGTGGGCCATACCCCACCCTCTCACAGAAACCGGATTTATGTTATATATGGACCACCACAGAAAATTTAATCAAACCTTTACAATCAATTGAAGAAGTGTTTAATGTTAAAACAATCAAAAAGGAAAAACAGACGGAAGGCAAACCTGTAAAATCTAAAGAAAAAAAGACAGAGAAAAAACCTGTGCCGGTAGAAAAAATGGAAACAGATTCTTGATGAAAAATGAATTTTTTATTATTAGGACAATTTTTTTAATATGAAAGGATAGGATTGATCATGTACTTTGAAAACTAAGTAAATGTGTATCCAGTATTCAGTTTCAAAAACATCTCACTTTGAGAATTTTCCCAGTTTTCTCCTCAATTAAAAAAAAACAACCAATCAAATGACAGCGTTTTTAACTTTGAGGAAAAAATCAAAGATTTAAGGAAAAACTCAATTTGAGATGTTTTATGAAACTGAAACCTGTTATAATTTGTCTAAAATTACCCACTAATGTGTTTAGGTATGAATTGTTTTGTATTTCTGTATGAACATTCTCAGAGGAAAAATGTCATGAATTCTGCCTTCCAAACGCCATACAATCATTTCTTGAGCAGCCTCTAAATATATTTCATTAAATGTCATGAATTCTGCCTTACAAGTGTAAACCTATTTGAGAAACATGATGTGGTAAACAAAGTCAAATGTCATATTATTCCCACTGTGCAGTATTTATATTCTGATTGATATGACTCTATGATGTGGTTTATTTGATAAAATACAGTTGTTTTGAATCATTTCTATTTTGTTAGCCAATTCCACCTTTTTAACATCATTTTGACGAAATGTTTGGTAGACAACTTCGATGCTCATGTCAGTAACATCAGATTTGTGTGTAAAACATTAAAGAAATCATTTTTGCAATGCAAGAATAAAGAAAATCATCCAGGTAAAGTATTTTAAAAATTGTAAGTTGAGGAACAAAAAATGGCTAGAGTTGCCTGGCATAGAATTGGATGTGTGATGTCTAACATTCCAGCGAAGTAGAGAAACATTTTGAAATATTGACAGGATAGAAATGATTCCAAACAACTGTATTGCATTTTAATTTACATTTATGTATTTGTATGTTGAATTCAATTGTTAAAGTTTTGAGTTAAGTGCACTCACTTTAGTGAGTTTTTTTTTAAATGAAAGTGTTTATATGTAAAGAAACTTGACTTCTGAACAGTAGAACAGAAACAACGACGAGAGATTCTAAAGATGTTGACTGCTCATGTTTAATCTTTGCAGCAAGGTCCTCTTGTGTCCAGTGTCATTGAATAACTCTGCAATGGGTGATGTGAGCTTCCCATGATGGCCAAATCTGGATAATAACATGATTAATTTCTTGACATCAAATCAGTTGAAAAAATCTGATACAAAGCATACTTTTCTTCTTTTTGTAACATCATGATCATTGTTAGGTTACCACTTGCCTAATATTTTTTCGTAACCATGACTTTAGGTTCATGTTCAACAGTGGCTCCTTTCCACCACAAACATTCTTTTCAGTTGGATATAATTCCCTAGAGTATAATTTCCTGTAGTTATCTACACTAGGGAGTTCATGTCGGCAGAATAAGGTGTACTACTGTACTGTAAATTCAGAAATTACCGAATGTTTTTATTATTGCCAATAATGCGACTGGGTGATAATCGCAAAAATAAAAACGTGCATTCTTTTATCTCTTAACTATATTTGCGTACAGATTTCTAAAAATCACTCTTATTTATTTGGCATTTTTGAGTGAACGTTCAAAATTGCAATAATAAAAGAATGTAAAAAGTTTACAGTATTTTATCCACCAGGTAGAAATAAACAAGTTTGAATAAAGTGTCTTGTTACTGTGTATCATGAAATGTAAAGAACATTTGAAATTTTTTTTTAATAAATTGAAATTATGAGCTGATGAAATATTGAGAATGAAATACATGTACTGTACTTGAAGTCAATACAGCAAATGTTTAATGAGTTTTTAATGCTTATTATGCCCTGATATCAAGCAACTTCAAAAATGTACATTGTTATGCCCTGTTAAGAATTGATTTAAGGTAAAAGTGAATGCAAAATACAGCATTGAACATATTTAGTAGTGAAGTTACATCAGAACATGGTCACTCTAACTTAGAGGTGTTTTAGTTTTGTATTTTGATCATTATTATATGTAAACAAATCATGGAGTGTCAATTTAACTTACCATGATGTCCCTCTCTCAAACCAGAACTTGAAGTGCATTTAATGCACATGTTTTTATGTTTTATTTGTACTAGCTTGACATTGTGAACTTAATTGGCTGATTTTTGTTACATTTGAAAGTCATAACATTATATTTTTGGAGTCTTTAACATTTTGCTTTACCGCACTGTTAAATGCCTTAATGTGACGGTAGATGTTTTTATTCATATGTTTTAATATGAAAATGAAAAGATAAGGGGTAAATGTCAGAGAGAAAGGGGTAAATATCAGAGAGACGGCACTACAACCATGTGAAAAACAGAGGAATTTACAAATCTATAGATCTTCATAAGGCCTTCAACAAGAGTGGAATACCTATCCTTGTGAAAAGCTCTAAATTTTCCCAAATTAAAATTGGCTGTTTTACAGACAATTATATCACATCTCATTTTCTATATTGATAACATTGTTTTCCAAACAAGTAAACATGAGGACAAAGCCATTGTCAAAGTTAGCAATTGTTGCAGTGCAAGCTACAAAACACATGTATTTCCATACATGTATTTATCATGTTTTCAAAAAAAGTTTAAATATGCACCAATCATGAGTGGGAAACTGAAATACAAGTGCTTGCACTCAGACTTCTGATCCCAATTGAGTATGGTTGCTGTGTGAAGTTAAAATAGGCTTTAGAGTGTCCCATGGATTTATCATAATTATCCACTAGCCACTAGTTTGGCAGGTGAATAATGTTATTTGTCAATTCGTCCCTCCTATCACACTCAGGTTTAGTTTTGCTTTAATTCCAGATTTCGGTAAAATCATTCAGCACCTCAATTGGTCATTTTAACCTACATTTGCCACACGATTGATTTCTGTTAAGTTCAAGATCTAGGATATCACATAGAGAACCTCAATGGCATCAGGTGAGAAAGTTTTATGCAGTTTCCACTAACAATTAGATCATTCTGACCTACTTTTTTCACACGAGACTGGTTAAATTTTGTGTTTAGGTCAAGATCTAGGATACCACATGTAGTACTGATTGGTATTTTGTATGTAAAAGCTTGCAGAGTAATACAGCTTCCTCTGAGAGTTAGTCATTTTAACCTACATTTCCAAATGACTGATTTCTAATGGGTTTTGTGTTAAGGTCAAGATCTAGGATACCACATGCAGTACCTCAACAGTGTTTGGTATGTAGGGTCTTGCAGATTTTACAATGAAAATGGGTCACTTTGACCTACATTTTCTGAATGATGGACTTTTGTTGATATCAACTGCAGTACCTGAATTGTGTTTGATATGTAGATGCCTCTTGTACAGTAATGCAGGTTCCACCAACAATTGGGTCATTTTAACCTTACAGTTTCTGAATGACCAACTTTGGTTAAGTTTTGCACTAAGGTCCAGATAAGGAATACCACTTGCAGTACCTCAATGACATTTTTTATGTGGTATCATCTTGTAGAGTAATGCAACTTCCCCCGAAAGTTGAGTCGTGGGACAGGGGATTGGCCGTTGCTTCCATATCTCAGACAGTTATGAGATTACAAAAACTTGGACATACATGTGACTTTCAGCAAAACTGGATTTTCAAATTGTCTGTTTATACCCTTATCTTGGAAGAAAAGGGTTAACTGTTTTTCATCTGTCCATCTTCCGGCTTATTCTGTTGCATATTATTTATATAACATATTCCCAGCATTTTTATATTCATCAGACTTGAACATTCTGTTTACAATGTGTAACAGGAGCTATCCTGGACCCATCCCTTGGTTATGAAGCAGCAATACATCTCCCGAAATTTGATACTTTAGATACCTGACATCACCTCCAGGAATCAAACCCTGGACTAATATATTACCAGCCAGCAGTGCTTTCAAGTGAGCTAAAGAAATATTCTGTCAGCCCAATTGATTTAAACTGGCTATATATCTACCTGAATGCATCAGTGGTAGAGTGTACTGTCACAGTATCACAAATAGGCATTAGCACACAGAGGGGTTCTTGTTTGTTTGCCGCATGCCAATGTAAAAAACAACAATGTGAAGCTAGTAAATGTGTTTTTCCAGCTTTAAGAGATAGTGTGACTTCCAACACATGAAAAGTTTGTGTTTTCAGTTTATTGTAACAATATTTAAAACATAAGATGGTTTGTTTGTTTGATTGGGGATAAACACCATTTTCAACAATATTTCAGTCATATTGCGGTGGTCAGTTTTAATGTTGGTGGAAGCCAAGTGCGTGAAGAGAACAACCGACCTTGGACTGCAGGTAACTGGCAAACCTTTACACATGGGATTTGAGTCAGATGCACCCTTTTTATGGTAAAAAGTCCAGCAGGAACTCATGATATATAGGTGATGGTCTAAAGTAATTTATACAGTAAAGTAAAAATCAAATACTTAGACCACTTTGCAGACAATGATGAGAATTTGAGTCCAGTAATAACTTTTCCAGTGTCATACTCTTTTACCAAGTCCTTATACAACTTACTACTAAATTAGAAAAAAAATAACAGTTTAATAGGGATTGGCAGACCACTTGAAAGGAGGAAGCAAAAGACAACTGAAGGGCCAGACAAAAGGGAAAGTCGACTGAAACTGCAACCTCGAGAACACAAGCAAGGCAGAACATGACTTATACACATAATTCTTTATATACCTAAAAACACAAAATTATTAAGATGCAGATCCCATCATAAAACCAGAGGTGCAGCCACCGCCTGCAAAGTTTGCCTCGTCGTCCCCAACTTGTATTCCGCTATTTGAATCTTAGTTGACTTTGCGTGAAAACTTGTTATGCAAACATAGTCTGAGAGTCTATTTTTAAAGTCTAGTTACAGCTTGTCTCGTGAATAATTTTTGAACTTTATGAAATTAAAAGTATATATTTGAAATGTATGTATTTTAACTTAATAAACTTGTAAATCTGCACACAAACCTGCATGATGGTAGGCCACACAGTATGTGAGGAAACAAGTCGGACGAAAAACATAACCAAAGTCAATGATGCATGAAATGTGGGTCAAAGTGACCTAATATGGGTGGGATGCTGACAGACTCCCCAAGATGCATCTGCAAACCAAGTCTGATGATCCACAGTCATGTTTTACCAGAAGTAATGTCTGACCTCAAACTTAATTGAAATCATTCAACCATGAAATATAGGTCATGTGACCTCAATTTTTGGTGTGGTGAAAGGTCGTGACCTCATGCATCTGCATACCAAGTAATATGAATGTAGGTATTTTAATTTCAAAGATCTGGCTGTGGACAAGGAAGCGGACGCGCACTCAGACATGGACGCCGAGGGTACTCCAATAGTCCCCCTCTACTTCATAGAGGCGAACTAAAAATACTTCTTCAGTATCAAATACCCCATACACAAATGTACTTCCTCAGTAAGTACCAAACACCCCGCAAACAATAATACTTCCTCAATAAGAACCAGATACCCACAAACAATAGTACTTCCTCAGTAAGTACCAAATACCCCACAAACAATAGTAATTCCTCAGTAAGTACCAAATACCTCACAAACAATAGTACTTCCTTAGTGAGTACAAATACTTCACAAACAATAGTACTTCCTCAACAAGTACCAAATACCCTACAAACAATATATACTTCCTCAGTAGGTACCAAATACTCCACAAACAATAGTCCTTTTTCAGTAGGTACCAAATATTCCACAAACCATGGTACTTCTTCAGAAGTACCAAATAAATATTTGCTGCCCCCTTTAGTCTTTTAGTATCTCTTTCTCAGCAACAGATGAATGTTTTATTTCCTGAAATAAAATCTTTTAAATATGTCAATTCTGCTAATATTTTTGTTATTTATTTCTAATAAAGATTGTGTTTAGTTTATAGGTCTTTATGTCAGTTATTGTCATATATTGAGAATTTGAAAGAAAAATATTTGTTTACAATTATTGTTGAAAATTTGTCATAAATCATTGAGTAAGGCTTTATAAATTAAAAGTTGTTTCTAAACCAATTTATAATACCTTTATTGTATATCTGAGGTTGTTGATTTTAACATTATCATTTCAGGCCGTTGATGTTACCAAGAAGAAACCAACATCAGTAGTTGGCACAGTTAAACAAAAGTACACAGAACTTCCTGAGGAAGAGTATGATCCTCTCAATCCATCCTTTGGTAAACTGGCTAGTGCTGTTAAAGTTTCTAGAAAGAGGTATCTTTATTTTCTTTATTGTGTTTGCCTCTCAGAACTTCCATCATTTCAATAACAAATGGCTCAAGATATATGGAATTTGTAAGATTTTAAATTTTATATGGACTCTTTTGTAACATTCAAACAATGCATTCCTGAATATTGAGAAAGTATTATTAACTTTCAGAGAATATGATAATTTCATGTTATTACCTTACCTGACCTGTTCCAATATCCAATGGAACCCCTCTCATAAGAATTCTCATTTCATCAGAAATTGCTTCTTTATTCAACTCTTAATTAAATAGCAAAAAGATTTAATCCCCTTAAAGCATTTTTCCAAACAAGTTTAAATAAAATAACTGGTGAGGGTCCTTTATGAAATTATAATTTGTCAGCTCTCTTTCTTTCAATTAAATGCTTTTGAAGTTACAAGATAAAAATGCAAGACATCTCATCCAAAGAAAATCCATTGTTGTAAATTCTTAATGTGGTCTATGTTTTTACCTTGGATAAATACTGGTAAGTATATCTGGTTTATATTTTTCTTATCATTGCCAACTGTGACATCAACATAATGAATATTTCAGGCTCAGTGTTCCCCCATCACAACAGGCAAACAAAGCCTTGATTATGAAAGCAACAGCTGAAGCCCAGAAGTCAGTTAGTTCAACTCTTCACAATGTTCTAAAAGAGGAAAAGTTGTACAGTGCAAGAGGTTAGTGTCTACTGGAAAAGCACGTAGAGAAATGTTGATGTGTTCTGTAGGTGTTTCTCAGTTGTTAAATGAACATTAAGCAATAACAGATAATGATATTGAAATCTGGTTTAAGACCTTTTATAACAACAACACAAATGATAATTGGTGTTATTTATAACAAAACAATCTGAAAAACTGCCTTGTATTTAAGCATTGATATTTCTCCATTCCTTTGTAATATAGTGGAGCTTCAGTATCTCAAACACCTTTGGGACCAATTCAGATGGTTCCAATTACAGTATTGTTGGAAAATATTGACTGGAATGAAAAAGGTGTTCTGGTCATTCAAATAACACAAGTTTTTATGCCCCTAAAGAACATGTTATTCTTGCTATTCATAAAAAAACAGACCTGTTTTTTTCTGTTTTTTAAAGGTGGAATACACTTTTTCAAACCACCATTCTCCCATATTGACTGCTATACTGCATACTAATTTAGGCTTTCTGTAACCTACTTAAGCTTGTTTTCTTCATCTGCAAAATCATGTCTGTAAAACTATATCAAATAGTGCAAAATATTTTGATGATGTTGGTTACATAGATACTCACAATGTCACATGAACCAGGCCTTCAAGCGTCCCTATTTTTCCTATATTTCCTATAAAATCCCTATCTTTTAGAAAATACCCTATAATCCCTATATTTTTGTTTAAAATAGCCCTTTTCCCTATATTAACCCTTTAAATTAGAATGAATTGGTAAAAAATTTAAAATGTGGAATTTTATGTGTGCATGTTTAATCTGCAAAAGTAAGTTAGGTTTTCCTTATTGGCATTCTGTAGTGCAGTCATTTTCAAGACTTGATTAAAGTGTGTA
>JAULBM010324052.1:0-13370 GCA_032357055.1 Geukensia granosissima | reverse complement strand
TGTAGTGTTGTGTGTTCTATGTTTGTCTTTCATTTTGTTGGCAATGGTCTTGTCTGTCTTCCGACTTAACGATTTCTCTCTGCCCCTTTGGTATTTTCGAATTCCTTTTACATAGCTTACAACAATAGAAAGCAGATTTGTTTAAGATATACGAACCATAATGAAAATGGTAGTCAAATATTTTTATTTCGTTAAAAATTGGGAGAAAATTTTGATTTCCTTCAATAATTCTTACAAATATAATGTTTCTAAGTAGAAAAAATAACTTGTTAATCTTTTTAATCATTAAAAGATATAAAATAAATTAAAAGTATTTTCCGAAGTTTCCCGATCTTTTCCGATGTTATAAGGTTAAGTTCGATCTTTTCATGCTAACATAATTGACGATGCTACCTTATTATTGTCATCAAAGCGGTAATTTTCATTTAATATAAACATTTCGAAATTAAGGTCTGGATAATGCATTTAATTAAAACTGCCTGTTTTTGGTTCTTGTCAGCTGATAATTTCAATATTCTGTAAACGCACCTGCTTAAGTGTAAAAAGAGCATAAAGTTATTGTGCAGTGGCGACAGCGCTAAATTAAAGCATAACGTGATTACCGCCACAGCCATTGACATCCAAACGTCGCTTTGACAAAATAATCAAATTAACATAAACCAATTGGATGACAAATTCTCTGTCCACAGCTTCTGAATGGCTTTAAACATTAGAAGCTATAAGAGTCTGTATTTCTGACTGGCTAGGTCGGTTTATTGTATTATAAATTAATTTAAACGTTTTTTGAGCACATTAACCGATAAACATGCTTTCTAATGTTACTTTTAAAGTATTAGTCCGGATAAAATTTATTTTAATAGTTTCGTACATTAAAAAATGTAATATTAGATTAGTAATACCAATGTTCTGCAATTATAATACTGGTTTCTCAATGTTAAATAGAAGTACACTGGTGGTTTTCAAAATTTTGTTTTTTATTTTTTAATGCACTGAAAATATTTAAATCCCAACTTCCAGGTAAGCCAGAACTCAAAAAGCCAAAATCAGTCAACGGATATCTTTAAAACCTTGAATTGTTGATTGCTTCTTTATAAAACACTTCAAACGTCGAATTACCGTTAGTAGTTAAAGGAACACACATAGCTGAAATTTTCTGTAGGGGGATTTTCGATGCTCTCTAACAAAACGCGATTTTTTCATGATTTTAGCTTTTTATATTTTCTTTTATGCGCAGAGGCGGATTCAGACTTTTGGAAAAGGGGGCCCGCATTTTGTGGACCTCTTGATTGATCAATTTTCTATTTCTAATGGAGATGAAGACCACAATTTACCCCATACTTTTCCATTTTTATCTTTTTTATCATTTTTTGTGCTTCAAAGGAGGCACCTCTATCCCCATTGATCCACCTGAAGTGGAATAATTTTTACACTTCTTAAATAGAGAACTTATTTGCTTTTAATTTACAAGTGTTATAAGTTTGGTCTATTGATATTACATCCTTTTATGCTGCCTCTTTGATCATTTTATTCTTCAGTGAATCCCTAGCACAATCAAAACTAGAGAACATTATCTCTTAAAAACAGAAGTATTTCCTACTTTTAAATCTACTTCTAAGTTTTCTGCAATGAACTGCGTTGATCTCAACTTGTTTGATTTGTAACATATGATCAGGAAAATGATGATTCATAAAGAACAAATATCTCATTTGTTTAAACTTACAAAAAATGATATCTGTTTTCAATGAGATTAAAGACAACTAATAAATTACAGATTGAATTAAATTCCTGCTGTGGTGATTTCATTATTTCCATGAACATTTTCAGCAAGTAATTAACTGTTGGTGTGATACAATTTAATCTTTAAATGAACACTATACTATCTAAATCAGATCATATAATTTATACCGTAGAGTGTTCATCCAGGCCCTGTTATCAGGTCAGTGCAGAGTTTATCCAAAAAAGTGTTAAAATTAACTGTTTAATGGATCTTTACATGTTTTAATTCTTTATGCTTTTAAGGTTTTAGCCTCTTTAAGCAAACATTGTGGCTTTAAGTAGCAATATCAACTAATACTAAGTGCAGCTCTTGGCAGGTGAACAACACAATGACTGGCTTCTTGTAGGTTGAAAAACTTCTCAGTATATTCCGGTACCAGCAGAAATATTTACAAATTGTTTCAACCACCCAGTGACGCACCTAGTGTTAGTTGATATCGGCACTTTAAAAGATTACTGACAAATTTGATCACGTGTTGTGAATCTTGTACACCGTTCTAACACAGAACAAGCCGGATTAAACTCCAAACGTATTGATGATGGTATATACGACAAGTTAAGATCGGCTACTGTACCCATTCTATTTGACCACCCAGGCATTCGCTTGTTTCAAACAATATACCGCTTAGAACAAATAAAAGCAATAATTTATTGTTAAAACATGCCTGATCTAGTGTTTTTGATACAGTCAGCCATATTTTCGTAAGAGAGCTATTTGCGAATCATGCATATTAATGTACTCAAGAAACGCAAAGCGCAACATTTAATTTGGAATCTCTGTAATGTTTCTTTAGATTTTTTTTTATTTTTAGTCCTTCACTCCAAAAAAGAACGATTTTTGTATGTTCCAATCACCATTTGTTTGTTGATTCATTTACTACTTCAAAGTACTTTAGATTTTTCTGATTTGAATACAAACCAAGATGACTTGATAAACCCCTTTTACTTCCAATATATTGAAGAAACATATATATAATAATGTCTTTTCCATTCCTTTCATTTATGCCGTTTTTAGCTACAAAATTTCATTTGTTTTGTGCTGAGTGGCCTCTAATTAGAACTATAGTTAACCTCGAACAAAAATGTTTTCTCGGCAACTGACACAGTGCAACATAGATATTCCATTGTCCTTCGTTATCTGGTAAAATAGATTATATTTCTAGTTAGACGTTCATGTCAGATGCAGGAACGCAGTAAATGAAGTCCTTTAGGACATATTCTATTAACTGCGGAACTGTTATAAATATAAAACTGTTGCAGCTGGTCATCATCGCGGACACTTGACGTAAGATTATTACTTTTCGTATAAATGAGATTTTTCTAGCACACCTGAAGAAAGTGACCTGAAGACACTTCGTTTTCACCTTCTCAATTTGGCCCACGATATGTGGATTTTACTCACCGAACTATCTAATTTATCTTATTTTTTGCGGTGTAGTTATTTTCGCGCTTTTTCGGCAAAAGTGTCACGTCCGCAAAATTTGTATCGATACTTTTGTGGAAAACGCGAATTTAGGTACCAGTGAATACGGTTTTGAGAATATAACTGCGAAATTAAGTACACACGAAAATATGAACACGGTTAGATGAAGATAAACAAAAACAAAAAAAAACCGAAATTACGAAAAACGATAATATGGAATTTAATATTTTTTCCTGTTGCTTTTGACCTATCACTACGATAAATGAATACGTTTTCTTAGCGGTTCATCAATAAAATTAATTTTAAAAAGAGAAATATTCATCATAACTGTTACATTAGACAAGGAAATTTTAGTAAAACAATATAAAAATATATTTTTGTCACATGTAGGTGTTAAACACAATTTTTTTCAGTTACAGTACAACGTGAAACTTTGATAGATCGATAGATGTATCAATCCGTGAAATATACAAGGACATATTCGTAATAGATTATCAACTAATGGAACCAATACCTTCAATAGGATTTGTTACTCATCGTTTCATGGCTGTTTTGCAGTCGACAATTGTTATTGATATAAATGGTTTTTCTGGTCTACCAAGTTTATATCTGAGCTGTAAACAACCTTTTGCAAAAAATCAAGCCTTAAACTAACTATCCATTAAGGATTAGAATAAATATTATTCTAAAGATCATTTGAGTTATTTTTGATCAGTAGAAACTTGATTATTTATTTACTGCAGAAAGAACAAAAGTTACATCGAACTGGAGGCTGAAAGGCACATTTTGTATACCTTCTGTATTTCAACTGAAATTTGATATCAATTAATCCGTCAAAGTGCCTTCCGGATAGAAAATGATTACTTTTTCCTGCAGCCGACGAGTCTGATGTTTTTACAATTTTAAGAGGTCTGATCGAAGAACCGATATTTGACACTCTACGATCGAAAAAATATTACCTAAACAAGAATAATTTTAATGTGATGAATAAACTTTAGAAACTATTTATTATCGTTCATCGTGACTACCTGATAAAATGGTAATTGTACACTTGTATGGAAAGAGATAGCCGGAATAACCGAAAGGCTAAGCAAAATGGCCAACAACATGACAGGGCAGAAAAAATACAAAGATCACAAAAATGTGTGAATAACGAAAGATACTTCCTTTCTTTAGATATTCGGTTAGTTGCACATTAATCTGTCAGTTTAACACCATGTTGAGCGTTAACACAAACCAACAAACAGGTTTAGACTCTAACACATGTAAATAATGAATCCAATGAAAATAACTACTTTGACCTCATGTCCCAAAAACTATTATCAAGCTTGATATAAACGTAAATCGCAACTAAAAAGGAAAATATCAGTTTTTATCTAAAAAAAAACGATTTTTTCAACCGAAATTTTAAATTTAAATAAACACAACTTTTTTTATCTATATGTTTCGAATTGCTTCCAAGTTGTAATAAAAACAACTACTACAATTTATTTAGAAACGTAAATTACATGTGTTTTTTTATGCTGTTGTTGGACTGCTACTTTCCGAGAATAATCCTGTTTTAAGGATATTTGCTGCTATGATATGGATAAAACCATAGGAGTTCTAGAATCCGAAAACAATAGCGGGACATAAGAAGCAAACATATTTAAGAAGGCAATTTTTGCCTGACGGTTAAGGCAGATTTGAACAGATTATATTGTTGCTTCAAAATGCATTGTTTACCGTTTTCCTTTTAAAAATGGGCTTTTCAAAAGCCAGTTCGATAACACAATAACGGTGCTTGAAGTCATCATATGTTTCATAGCTAGCCCTTTGTGGCTCGCTAAGATACAGATGAAAATTTCAGTCTCATCCTCAAAGACTAAACGTAAGTTATTCTTTATTATTACAAGTACGAATAAATAACTATATGTATATGTAAATTGATTTGCATAGTTGTAATTGAAATAAACTGATGTGCTAATAGTGCAAATTTTAGCAGCTATTTATGAAACAATTGGAATCGATTATATGCGGGGAGGATGATTAACTTAATTTCATCTTCTGTGATAATTACGTTGATATTTAACAACTATAATTTTATTGGCTAGCTCAATCAAATTATCCTGTTGATATCAAGATTAAGGCCATTATAAACACCAGTTTTGATATACGACATACTTTGATGTGTGAAGAAAATTGCACAATATTACAAGGGATAAATAACAAAGGCAATTACAAAAATCTAATAATAAACTTATTTTTGCTTTGCCTGCTTAAAAAGTTTGCAACCGCCTGCTTGCCTTGGGTGCGGAATGTATAAGATTCGAATCTCAAAGGCAGGTTCAAACCGAAGACAACCCTTTGTTTTTGCTCCTTTTCTGCTAGGATATCTTCGTATGGACTTTCAAACTGTGACCTAGCAAGAATCAGATTTTGAGTATTGTTTGCAACCAGGACAACAGGTACAGTGTGAATAATGCAAAATACAAGTTTACCAATGTTAAATAAAATGTGAATGTTAATATGCTATTATATATACATTTCAAGGAATAACCTCTCATCAGTAGCATAACAACCAAAACATAGGACGTCTGAGATCCAAACATAGTTAAAGAAGATTTAAGAAAGTATTCTTCCATATGAATAACCTCTTGTCAGTAGCAATAGAATAAAAAGTCCATGATCCAAACATAGCAAAGAAAGATCACAAATCCAAACAAAGTCATGTTACTTAAATATAAACTATAATTTCGATAATTTTAGACATTTCAGTGACTGCTGTTGCTAGTATAATAAATACAATCTGATACGAAAGTTTTTATATCATAATATGTATCAACACTAGAACCATATATTCCATCATCCGTATCAGTATCATATCCGCTCCGTTTCAGACTCCGGGATAATTACCCTGCATTCAGCCCTTTTCTGGTCATTATCAATGCGCATGCGGAAGAACATTTATGATATTTATTTTTATTTTAAAGTAGAGGCAAAATACAAAAAATGATATATCTTCGAATTTTGATCGGCAATTTGTTGCTTTGTGAAACATATCTATTTTTTGTAAGTTACATTTGTTAAATTGCGCCATTTCGGGATTAAAAAGAGTTCCAATCTTCCACAAAAATGACGGCATAATAGTACTCCTCAGTAAATGAAAGCGTTAATGGCAAGGCAACATTGTCGATCTTGTGTCCTTGTGTGGAGGACGCCATATATTCCTCAAGAAAGCTTTTGATATGAAATTGTCCTTTTGGGCTGATATAGGATTGGTTTGACGAATCCAAAATATCTTTTTTTGTATTTATGGTTAGCGTTAGCTATTATAGGGTTAAAAAGAGAAAAATTGATCACCATCGTCACTAATGGTTATTCACTTTCTCATTGTGGATGTAATAGATATAGAAAGGGGATTCATGTTATAATTGTCATACAATGCATGCTTCTCTACGGACAAAGTCACATAAAAGAGCAATTAGATGACACAATTCAAATAAAACGATAAATTAAAAAATAAAAATATGAGATGTGGCATGATTGTCCATGAGACAGCCACCCACCAAAAGACAGTAGAATTTATTCTTCTACATGTCCTATTACTACCTTCAACAATGAATTAGAGTCCATACCATAACGGAAGCTGTAAAATGCCCCGAATTAAAACATGTGAAACTATACATAAAACACGACAATCATTCAGATGACATTGTTCTCATCCAATTTTTAAAATACAAACTAAGCATAGCAAACTTGCGAAAAAAGTCTTACAGATAAAACACACTATCTTGTTTGAAAAGGTTCTTATTGCATGATGAAAATTTACATTAGGACATTAAACATGGTCTTTTACGATATAACACATTTAATAAAATTGGTTGTGACTTAGAATTAATAAAACATTAAAGGAAGTTTCTAACAATGCAGCGTCCTGTGTATTTATGTAAATGAAAAGCTGTGAGGTAAATGTCAAGCGCATGTACTCCAAACACAAGAAAAACAGAGTTATTTACAAATCCTGTGTATTCCGTTTTTGCGACTGAATTATTTCTAACTCAAAAAATTTATTTCATTTGGCTGAATCCTCGAATATCCTTTAACACTGTTCGATACAAAAAAAATCGTGCATTTTGGTTACACCAATAACGGCGGAGGTAATAATTCGATTAACATATGTTAAATTGTGTCAGTTACAAGTTAATGTACCATAAAAGTGTTATTGTTGTGGCAAAGAAATATGAAAGAAAATGACTTTGGTCATTAGGTTGTGTGAAATGAATGATCTATTAATAATGTTTTGTCATATGTTAAAAAGCATAAGAATATTGTTAACTGTTCGTTTCTTCTAATGTACCTAAACCGAGCTATTCTTGTGGTAAAGTAAATACAGCTTCCGTTATAGTATGGACTCCGGTTTATTATAGAAGACATAATGGGACCTGTAGAAATTTAATTTCGATTGTCATTTAGTAGATAGCTGTCTCATGGCCATTCATACAACATCTACTATTTTTATATGAAAGAGAAAATATCTGTACTGATATTGCAGCTAATTATTCTTTAATAATGTTCTGTTAAAGTTTAGGAAACGCATTATACTTTGTGGAAAAGTTCTAACAGATCATAGTAATTTAATACGAATATTAAAATCTGTGTGTTTTGTAATGCCATATTATGTAACGTTAGTGATGACTTGATATCCATAAAAAATAAACCTATAACTCCTCTTTTAATTATGCAACGATTAATAAAATCCAAAAGAAGTTATGACAATGCGTCGTTCTGTGTATTACGTAATAACGACTGAATAAATTTATAACTTAATAAAATTCCAAAAAGACTTATTTTATTTACCTCAATTCCTCTAAGAACTAGAACTTTTCTTACTGTTCCATGCAGAGAAACGACTTTTATGTTCGTGCGATTCAGTTACACCAGTAAAAACGAAGGTAATAATTCGATTAACATATGTTTTACTGTGTCAGTTACAGGGTAATGTACCATAGAAGTGTTATTGTTGTGGTAAAGTAAATATGAAAGAAAATAACTATGGTCATTAGATCGTGAACGGAATGATCTATAAATAATGTTTTGTCAAATGTTAAAACAACGCACTCTACTAGGTGGGAAAGTTTTAATTATTCCGGTTGCATCATGAAACTTTACATAAGGATATTTTTGTTAAATAATAGATATGAAACATATGCCAGAAAGATACGATCCATATCTGCATACGTTATAACAAATATTCAAAAACCAACTGCGCTTTTCTATGTTAACCTTCATCAACTACGCTTTAAGAGACCAAAAATAGAGAGATATAAGTAAAACTATATGAATTTTTGTTACACCAATAAACCAAGGAAATATACAGTTCATGGCGTAATGTATGCTTATAAGCAAGATAAAACGATAAAAATCAGGGAAAATAATACCACATTCTTGGTTAGATGTAAACTGTATAATTCCAACTTACAATTCAGTACCCGAAAATAATAAAAGCATTCAATTATTCATTTCGTCAAGTCCGTATTATTGTTGTAGTAAATATAACAAAACACAACACTGATTGGTATGAAGGTTGTGAACGAAATCCATTAATAATACTTTGTCATCAGTTAAGAAAAAAGTACTATGTGCAACAGTTCTAAAAGTTCTACCATCATAATACTTTTCTTAAGGATATTGAAAACTGTCTGTTCTATTATATTACATTATGTTACATCAGTGGTGACTTGATACCCATAAAAAGTTAACCCATTACTTATACTCTATTGATTATGTTACGCAACGATTACTAGAATTCATTGCAGCGTTCTGTGTATTCTGTAATTACGATTGAAATAATTTTTAACTCAATAAATTTTTATGAAACTTATTTCATCTGCCTGAATTCCTAAGAGATGCTAACACAATATTTCATGCAAAGCACGACTCTTTATTCATGCAATTCGGTTACATGTTACCAGCGTATGTAATAAATCGATTAACATATGATTTACTGTGTTAGTAAAAAGTTAATTTAGCTTATTCGTGTTGTTGGTTTGATAAGGTAAATAAGAAGAAAAACATTTTTTTGTCTTTAGTTTATCCCTTAATACTGCCTTGTTACAAATTCAAAAAACGCACTTTTATACTATGTGGACATCTTTAAAAGTTTTAGTTACTTGCGTCATGATATACTGAAAACTGTCTATTTTTCACATTACATTATGTAACGTAAGTGGTGATTTGATACCCATTAAAAAGTTAACCTATTACAACTCTATAGATTATGTTACGCAACGATTACTAGAATCCAACGGGGGTTGAATACAATGCAGCGTTCTGTGTATTCTGTAATTACGATTGATTTAATTTCTAACTCAATAAATTTCTATAAAACTTATTTCATCTGCCTGAATTCCTAAGAGATCCTTACACTATGTTTCATGCAAAGCACGACTCTATATTCATGCGATTCGGTTACATTAGTAACAGCCGAAAAAAATACCTCTATTAACATATGATTAACTGTGTTATTAAAAGTAACAGAAATTTAGTGTGTGAATCAAATTTTCTTTCAATAATGTTTCCTATTTTTATATTTGTAATAAGTTTAGATAACGCACTAAAATATGTGAAAAAAAATTTAAGTTCTAGTCAGTCGCATTGCGATACTTTTTGTTAAAAATTCTTAAAGTTCTATTCATTTGCGTTATGATAGTTTACATAAGCATATTGAAGATTATCTATTTTTGTCATATAAGATTATGTAACGTTAATAGTGACGTGATGCCAATTAAAATTTAACCTATTACTCCTCTGTTGATCATGTTATGCAACAATTACTTCAATCAAAACTGAGTTTATACCAAAAACAGAGTTCCGAATATACTGTGAAAACGACTGAACTAATTTCTAACTCAATAAACTTCTATAAAACTCATTTCATATGCTTTATTCCTCTAGGATCCTAACACAATGTTTTATACAAAGCATGAATCTATATTCATGCGTTTTGGTTAGTCATTAAAAGTTAATGTACCCTTAATGTGTGGTTGTTGTGGTTGAACACAATATTTCTATTTAAGATGTGAATCATCCTTCAACAATGCTTCCTATTTTAGTATTTGTTATAATTTAAGAAAACGCACTAAACTATGCAGAAAAATTCTATAAGTTCTAGTTAGTTGTATTGTGATTCTTTTTGTGGAAATGTTATTAAAGTTTAAGTTAGTTGCGCCATGATAATTTACATAAGAATATTGAAAAACTCTCCGTGGTGAATTGATACCCATAAAAAGGCTAACTTTTAACTCCTTTGTTTATGTTTTTATGTAACGAATACTGAAGTTCAAAAGGAGTTTATAAAAATACAGCGTTCCGTTTTTCTGTGATGACGACTGAACTAATTTCTAACTCAATAAATTTCTATAAAACTTATTTCATCTGTCTGAATTCCTAAGAGATCCTTACACAATGTTTCATGCAAAGCACGACTCTATACTCATGCGATTACATCGGTACCAGCGGAGGTAATTATTCGCTCAACATAAGTTTTATTATGTTCATTATTGGAGGCCGTAATGAGTTCTGCGAAAATTCAACGATGGCTGTCTCGTGGACAATCATGCCACATCTTTATACTGTGTTAGCGAAATGTTAATGTACCTTAACGTGTAACTGTTTTTGGTTAAGTTAATATGAGAGAAAAAATATTTTTGTTAAGGTTGTTAACCAAAGGTATATTTAATAATGTTATGTTATAAGATTAGAAAACGTATAGTACTATGCGGAAAAGTTAGCTTTATGATGATACTTTACTTAATGATATTTAAAACTGTTTGATTCTTCATTTGACATTATGTAACGATAGCGGTGACTTAATACCCATAAAATGTTAAACTTTAACTCCTTTTTATATAATTTTATCCAACGATTACTTCATTCCAAAGGACGTTTATAACAACATAGCGTTCTGTATATTCTGTAATAAGGTCAAACTCAATAAATTTCTATAAGACTTGTTTCATCTGCCTCAATACCTCAGAGTAAAAAGCAAATGTAAATAAACCATGTTGCTGATGTGGTTAAGGGTTAATATTTAAGAAAACAAATGTTTGTAGTTAGGTTGTGGACAAAATTATCCCTTAAATAGTGCTTTGTTATAAGTTAAAAAACGCACTATACTTTGTAAAAATCTTTAAAATTTCTAGTTAATGCGTTGTTTAAAAAACGCACATTACTATTTGTAAATCTGTAACAGTTCTAGTTAGATGCGTCACGATACCTAATATCTAAGAGTATCGTCTGCTTCGTCATAGCATATTATATAATGTAACTTAGTGGTGACTTGATACCCATAAAAGTTAACCTATGATTATTTATGCAACGATTACAAAATTCTTAAGAGACTTTGTAACAATGCAGCTTTTCTGTATTCTGTAATTACGATTGAATTAATTTCTAAGTTAATAAACCTCACACTAAACTTATTTCAACCGCCTGAATTCCTCAGAGACCATAACACAATGCATGACCCTTGTGTTCATGATATTCAGTTATATCAGTACAAGCAGTTTAAGTGTTCTTTAAGGATGTTCTCTGCTTATGTTCGGCCATTTCTGTCAGATTTGCGAACTCCTCGGGTTTTATCCATTTCATTTTCACTAATATTTTGCCCAGTGATTTCGTAATTCCGTTCAACACACCATGAAATATTGCTTGAAAAGCTTTCCAGAAATTCTTGTTATTTCTTCTATAGGGTTTTGGCATAAAGAATCTTTTAAGCTAAAACCCATGTAAAATCCAGAGAAACCCTTTTCCCGCCAATTTTTCAAATGCAAATATCTAGTATTGGTAAATCGTATATAAGCACACTAACCCATCATTATTTCTTGTGATATTGTTTCAATAGAAACGATTTTAAATTCTATCGTGAACTTTTGAAAACCTTTTTTCTATCGTTTAATTGTTTCGTTCTGAAAATGAATGCGAAAATGAGGTGGACCTTAACTTATACCAAATGTTTATAGATTATATCATATACATCAAATATTATCAACCCGAGAAGCTGATATATCATTTCTTACGTTTTTAAGGGTTGATATGGTTCGAAGGTTGATATGGTTTGTGATATGAAAAGTCCAATATTATATCCTCTTATCATATTGACAGCAGTTGTGACTGATATTGATCACGTTTAAAAGATGCGATAGTTTTTCAGCCCCGAAGATATGAATTTCCTCACATGATGATATCGCATGGGTTCTTTGTCAGTTTCATGTAGGCAAAGTATTGCATATTACAAATAAAAAAATTGTTATATTTATTACAAATCGTTTGATAAAATAGAAAATTACCATTGTTGAATAAATATAAATAATTTTTGTATGCTACAAATACATTTCAATGAGTAATCTCTCACCAGTAGCATTATAAGAAATTCATACGAAGTCCACGATCCAAACATAGCAAATGAAGCACTAAAATCCACACAAATCGAAATGAGAGGCCAATTCCGACGGCAGGTACATCTTTTTGTGCTATACTTTTCGGAGCATGTCCGTATTTTCAGTGCTTTAGAATTTTAACATTTGCAGCAAATTATTATACATATCATCGTACATTTTGTACGTTACATACCATACATGTATTACATAATTTTATCGCTGCAAATCTGCATCATGAAATATTATAATTCCAACACATTCCATGATTAAAAGAGGCGAAATCATTTATTAAGGAATTAATGGTATAGTTTTAACAAAATACTAGTTAACTAATGCTGAAAAGGTATTGTCAATTTTTATTTGCTATATTTCAAGGAGTAACCTCTCATCAGTAGCATAAGAATCAAAATATAGGAATCCAAGCATTATAAAATAAAGTGCTTGAATAAAAAAAACCGAAATTGGCAGCCAAATCCAGTAAGGAGGACCACATTCGTGTGCAATACAAAGAATGAAGCCTTCTCCGTTTTAAGGAGATCACCATCGAGGAACTCTGGTCCACCACCAGAAGCTTCAACCTATTGGTTTAAAAATACAGGTAACTAAAAGTAAACTAAAGAAAACTAACAAGTAAAACAGCGGAAATATTATTCAACCCTAACTTCATGTAACTGAGTTCATTTTGTTGGCCATGGTCTTGTCTGTCTTCCGACTTAACGATTTCTGTCTGCCCCTTTGGTATCTTCGAATTC
>JAULBM010324041.1:0-13370 GCA_032357055.1 Geukensia granosissima | reverse complement strand
CCTATTCTTTCCCCGGCACAACCTTCGAGAAGGGGAGTTCGAGTATTTATACATCCCACTCGAACTAACGGACGCCCATTTAGCAGGGGTTCTACCTGCAGGCGGAGAAACCGAACGACCTATTTCTATACCCCATCCGCCCTCGGGGGATTTAAGTTTAAATAAGGGTACACGATGACATAAGGAAGCGAAGTATCCCTAAAGGTTTTATTTCAGCGCGGTTTTCCAGGGATAGCAGAATGGAATTTGGGACTCTGCCATAAAGTATAATGGTATAAGTATAAAGTAAAAAAAATCCATTTTTTGTTAGAAAAACCCAAAAATCAGTTAGATATTAATTTTTAAAATAGGGGTGTGCAATCTGTCATTGTCATTGAAAGCAAAGTATCCCTGAGTGTTTTAGTTTTATTAAAGAGGTATGGCCACTTCCCCAAATGCACTTAGTAGTTATCCCTGCCGCCGGATTTGGCTTTCCATTTCGACTTGTTTGGATTTGAGAGCTTCTTTTGCTGTATTTGGATCTTTATCTTCCCATGTTTCGGTTCTAATGGTAATGATTAGAGGTTATTCCTTGAAATGCACATATAGCATACATAAATTTTCCAAATTTATTTAACATTGGTAATTTTATATTTTAGTATTTGGTTAACTAGCAAGTATTGCCATTTCTTCAAGTTGTCAAAGAGAAACAAATTTTTGTAAATGGTTAGTTGATTGAAAGTACTTTTTCAAAATAATTAATTTTGCTAAAACGGTCAGATTGAAGGAATTATTTCTTACTGATTTGTTTTGTTTTTAATCGGGTTTAACTTCAATTTCAACAATACTTCAGCCATATTGTGGCAGTCAATTTTACTGGTAGAGGACCCGAAGAGTACCACGATCTTGGGCTGGTAAATGACAAACCACATCACTTACAATGCGAGTCAATCACAACCCTTTTTGTATGGTTCAAGACAGGCACGAACACACGCAGTGAATAGGTGATAGACTACAATGATCTGTACTGGTAAGATTGAATCAACTACCTAGACCAATCGCCAAACTTGTAAAGCCTGTTTTGACAAAATTTGCCAAATTTTCTTCATTTAATAAAAAAAAATTAACATAAAGGACACACACAACCAAAATAAGATTTTTATTGATGGTGTTCTCATGTATTCTGCATTGTTTAAGCCTTATACTGATTTGGTTCTTAATGTCCTTCATTAAAATATTTTAGAAAATGGGAGAAAATGGCTAAAACTGCTCCTTACAGCAAGGTTTGTTGCAGAAGACACTTTCATGAAAGTATGTTTTCTTTATTTACATTTAGAAATGAGACATTATAAAGGCAATACAAGTGAAACAAATATAGAGGAAATGGCCATACCTTTTTTGTTCAGCATGTTTAAAGGAGTAGCAGACTATATAAGGTATATAATAAATAAAACACGACTCAAGTTTTCTGTATTTTATTTAACATTACAGAAACTGCTGATATTTCTTTTTTTCAAGTTTACACATTAACTTAAAAAGGGATATTGAGGCTGATCATATATCTGCACTCTACTTAATAAACTCTCAAGCAACCACACATCACCACAGTTTTCCCACAATTCACTACACAAACATACACACTTTTCACACTGCTTTCACACATACTTTCAGATCAGTAATTTATACAACCTTCACTACACAAATGCTAAGCTGGTTCTGGTCTTGTTATGAGACTGAATACTGATGAAAGATGAATATTATGGAATAACACGAACATGCCATTTTATTTAGCTTGACAATGATAATTGAGGCAATTTACTTTTTCCTCAAAATATGTATTTTAAATAATCAAGTGATATGATATTCTGTTATTCATTTAAAATAATGAAAGAGAAATTCATTAATCAATTTAGTCCAAGGAAGAATCAGACATTCCACATAGAAAACACAAATCTAATCAAAATATATATTTCAATGCTAAAGTCACTGAAAAAATCCAGAATTTTTAGCTCATGATCTATTTTTAAAAATTCAAATCTGAAATCTTATGCATTTTCAACCAATGCACAAGGTGCAATCTTAAAAACCTTGAACAAGAAAAATTCCCTAATATCTTCCTGATGTATCCTTTAATGCATGGGCAAGTTGTAAAAGATTGACTATCATCATGGGACAGTTAGTATGGGATATTCTCAAAACAGTAAAATTTAGTTGTTACCAAGTAATCATTTGGCCATAAAAAACCTTTCTCTTTCAAAATATTTTTACCGCAAACATCTCAATAATAACTGCAATAAAAATATCTCTACTGTAATCTATGGGGATAAATACAAATGAAGGCAAAAACTGCATAAAAATGCGAAAAAAAAATAAGCAACTGATAATTCTCAATTTTTTTCAAATGAATCTTAATTGTCTGACAATGTCATTACACCTTTCAAGAGACATGATTTTGTTAAAATAAAATAGAGCATAACCATACTTATGCACAAAAAATGCATTGCAAAAGCTAAATTTTGTACTCAAAGAAAACAAAAGTGGGGACAATCCTTGTTTGATAATATATGATTCTACTTGTAGCAGAAAAATCATTTAAATTAAGCTGTACTTGTTTCCCCCAAAGCTCGATTGCTTCTTTAATCAATTTTTTGTTCTGAGCTGTTATTATGTGAAAATTGGACTTCTTGCAATCTACAGTAATATTTCTCTGTACTTTTCTGTGAATTGACATGAATGTTTTTTACTTCACTGATATCCCGATATAATCAAGAAAGACTTTCATATAGGGTAAATGTCAGACTGACTGCCTACAACCACATGGAAAACATAGAATTTACAAATCTAGAGGTTTCAACAAGGCCTTCAACAAGGGTGGAATACTATTATACACTAAACATGGTTTGATTTTTCTATCATATCTGATTCTTCTTTGGGACAGTAATTTATCAAATATACCATAAATACTTATTTTTACTTGTGATCAAATCAAACTGACTAAAGCAACTGGTTATCTTGTATAATTTTACCTTTCAAGTTTATCAATAATAATAAATCTTTTATGTGGATTTTAGCTGAAATAAATATGACCTTTTACTTTTATCAATATTAATAATTTTTATAAGTCTTCAATAATATTACTAGTTTCCGATATATTTCTTGTCCTTTGAAAAATTCTAAAAATGGTTTCTTTCCTGTAATTTTCTGATTTGCAAATCATTTCATCTAATTTATGTAATTGTGGTTCTAGAACATTTGACAAAGCTGAAATAGAGAATCAGTTTAGACCCAATTCCACCCATTACTAAGGTTTTACCCTTCGTTTAAATATATCTTAAATTATCTAAATGAATATTTAGAAAAACAGTTTACAATTTTTTATTTGGCTTTTTAAATTTATGTTACAA
The DNA here is from genome assembly GCA_032357055.1 of Geukensia granosissima. Classification (NCBI taxonomy): domain Eukaryota; kingdom Metazoa; phylum Mollusca; class Bivalvia; order Mytilida; family Mytilidae; genus Geukensia; species Geukensia granosissima. Next base: position 9,987 of record JAULBM010324041.1, on the reverse strand, counting down.
AAGTTTGTGTGAGATGTGGATTGTGTCTTGCTGGCATATATTCCATATTCTTAATTTTAAATGGCAACACAATAAAGTATGGTTATGCAGACTTCAAAAATCTAAATGACCACTTATTAATAATTATTGCATTTTTAAGTGGTATGGACAAACAATATACCAATTTTATTTGTTGTTTTTTTTGTATAACCTTAATTTCATGTAAAATATTGGTTTATATTCCAAATATATAAATGATAATAAATAAGACTTACATCAATAATTAATACAATAATTTTGTGTGGATAAATTGCTGTTAATTCCCAAAAGTAAAAAGTTTAAATAGGGACAACAACTTGTGCATGGATTTCATAAGATCTTAAACTGGTAATGGACTTTATAAATTTGTTCAGTCATAAAACAACCCTTTCTGAAACCATAACATAAAATAACTTCTAGGTTTTAACCTTAACAATTTTGGTCCCTTAAAAAGGTTCCTCCATTATACAGATTTACACTGACGACAATAATATTAACCTTGAGAAACCACAAACAGAGTAAAATTTTTCAAAATAATTGAAATATACCAATACTGCTAAGGGAGCACAACCTAAATTACAAGTATTTATATCTTTAGAAAATTAATTATTTCATTAAAATTGATATATAATGGCAAGATTTATTAATTCATAAATAAAATATATATTTTTTTTTAACTTTGCTCTACTAACATTTTGTGATATAACACTGTTTTCATGCTTTTCACCAAACAAAAAGTAATCAATGATCATGTTTGGCAGTATAATTAATTTACGATTCAACAACTATCATAAATTTCATATTTTCAAATGATAATAATGATAATAACAATACAGCTACCATTGTATTGATTTAGTACATGTTTTACACACACATATTGCATTAAATATGGCTTGATTATAAATATGTTAAAACTGGATAAAACCCAACATCACATCCCTGACAGATATGCACTAAAAACTTGTAAAATATGCCTCAGAATCACAGGTGAAATACATTACAAACAAGGGTAAGATAACTCTATTTGGAAACTGTCTTGACAAACTGTTTGCAAGTCACTGGGATGATTTTGTTGACAATGAATAAGATATTGCCAATAATATAAAAAAATGAAGCAAAATGTGAATTGTGAGTGATTAAAATAATTTATGAGAGTATTGAAATGAAATACAAGAGTATGCATATTTAGTATAAATCAACCTATCTTATTGATATTTAAGTTCAGAGGTGATCTTTCTAATTGCTAAAAATGTCACAAATATTTGTCAGATCTAAAATGTAAGTTATTGTGTTGCCCAGTAGAATGCACATGAAGCATTACCAATTTACAAATATAAAAGAAAATATATCAACTGGAATTCATAAAAAGTCTTCGGAAGTGTGTAATTTACTTCCGCTTCAAAGCAAACTGTCTATTTAGAACAAAGATGTCTTGCTAAAACTCTCACAATGTTTCCAAAACATACAAGCATACCCTTGTTTGTAATGAAGATTTCCACTAGTGATTAAATCAATTGGATCTTTATATGATTTGTCAGTTGGACAAGACTCAAAAAAATAAACTGGCTTCATAAAACTTCTCATACTGTCTCAGATTTCCTTAATTTTCTCCTCAGCTCAAAAATAACCAATCTGATGAAAGCATTTCCAATAATTGAGGAAAAACTTAAAGATCTGAGAAAAATCTAGATTTGAGAAGTTTAAATAAAAAACTGAAGCCTGATCATTTAAATTAGACAAACCATACTTTGTAGGATATGGGAAAAATGATAATTATTTGTTGGGGTTATTGGGACAGTGATGACCCCATGAACACTTATCCTACATAACATACATTAAACCACGTCATGAGGATTGTACGATTCAATATTCCTGTTATGTATTTCTGAAAGGATAAAACCAAACTTGTGAAGTAACCGAGGTACAAAATTTCCTACCAGGAAAGTCAATCTCATAAAATCTTGATAACTTATCCAAAATATGTTATCCATTCTATATAATTTTATTAAATCCAATGAGACTAAAACTGAAAATTGGGATAAAAAAAATTCCAAATCTGAAAACTGGCATAATCTCCCAAAATATACATGTAATATCCCCCATGTTAGTTATTCAACTCCTGTATTATACCAGTACAAGACTACTGCACAATATAAATCTGTTACTGATTAGTTGCTCTTAATAACCATACAAGGTATAAATCTACAAATAAATAGTTTACCCCTACACTACACATGTTCTATCTCTTGTTCATTATTTTTGGAAAAAATTCCATAATAATTATTATTACCTCTGTAATTTTTGCAACAGGATTCTGCATATCTAAAACAGAAAAAACTGGATGCAAACCTGGTCATTTGAAATAAACCATATTATATTTGGTCCCTTAGAATTACTTAGAGCAAAAGGCATTTCAGAACAATATGTATTAATTCAAAACTGTTTTTCTAAACATCTCAACAATATAGCTTTTAATTCAAATCTTTGAAAGATGTTGAAAAAACACTCGGTAAATACATATTTTTTTACCTTTTTTAACTGCTTTAATCATTAAAATCTGAAATCCAATGGCAGAACAAATCCAACTGGAAATATGAATGTTAAATGTTGCAGAAATGAAACTATGATAATATAGAAATATATTACATCTAAAGTCAATAAATAAAAGATAAGTTTACAACCTCTAATGAAGATTTATATCTGAAAAATCTCTAAACTAAAGTAAACTTTTGAATAACTATGAAGCAATGTTTTAATAAACATGAAACTGGTATTCTTTAGACAAGTGAAAGCCATGAACTTTCAATAGCATGTATATTGCTTTCTATTTAAAAAAAAAACTTTGGCATAGGATCTACAAATTTCAGAAATGCTGCTTAAATTCAGAGATTTTTCAGATATCAAATGATTACACCCACTGAAGACTCCGGTTTGGTGACCCTTCTGCACTCTCATGTATTTTTGTATTATGAGGTAAGATTTTCTGCGAAAATCTATCAGTTGACAAATGATTGAGAATTGTTTCTAGTGCTTGGATTATCCCAAAGAAGCGACATGATATAACAAAAAACTTTTAGTGCAGCCGTGACATCAGGCCAGAGTCACCAGCAGGCGAAATCCATTGCACAATTTGCACACTGCCCCCTGACAAATCATATAACACCACATCACAGCACTTAAATGATTGTAGTTAAATAAGCCTAACAAAGACATTAACAATCAGATCACACTTGCAGGCAATTTTTCAAATACATCGTTTTTTCCCGCTTGAACACTAGTCCGTCTCCTTGGCAATGTCGGATGTTCAGGACATCCATTATTTGATAAAAGTTCTACACACTCCATTGATCCAGAGCTCTTTGCGTACCACAATGCATTTCTTCCTTCGTGATCCACAACCTTGACATTGGCACCATACTGTTAAGTAAAATATACATTGTGTAAAATGTTTATCAATAAATGCTTAAGGGATCCAAAGGCATGTTTTAGTCCAATCTGACATGCATAATTTTTCAAGTAATATTTCAAGTGGCACCTTCTGACCTTTAAGTTTAGAATATTTTAGACAGCCATAAATAGTAAAGTATGTTTACTTCAAGTTCAACACTTAAGTATGATTTTATAAATGGATAAATGCCTTAAACTTTTGTCTGATTGATCAAAGATAATCTTTTGTATCAGCTGAGTTGCTGTAATATGAAATTATCAAGGCACACAGATTACAAATCAGCCATAAATACAAACATCAAAGCTTTATAGATTATGTCAAAATGTATCTGTATAAATGCATTAAATCCATCTGTAAGCATATGAATTTTTATTAATTTTGTGTATAAAATGTCTTAAGGATGAATGGGTCACTATCATTCACACGTATATTCCATATTTATTTTAGTATTCATAAACAGTAACATAAATTCAAAGATTGTACAAAGGATTTCACTGAGGTTTCTTTTAAATTCCGTCCATTTGTGTGTGAGGGCTATTCCATTATTATTTATGTGGAAGAGTAGGAAGACAGAAAGATTGCAATCAATGATCCATAACACATATCCAAAATTTCAGTTTCCCCTTTCTACCTACCAACATCCATTTGAATGGAATAGCCTATATATGAGTTGAAATGAATAACAATTTGATAATTCATTTAAAATTAATGTATCAACTTATATGTTTGCTTATAATACTTGCATTTATTTCTCTATCATAAATTGAAGATAAAAAAGACTATTTACTGAAATATTCACATAGGCAAGAAAACTTGTTGGTACATGCCTAAATTTCAACTGAAAAATTGCTTACCCATAATAATAATTGTACAAATACAACATTTCCTAAGGCAGCGGCTATATGCAGGGCTGTACGGCCATCGTCTTTACTGTAAGGGGAGTTAATATCATCCACATGACTATGTCCTAACACCAATATTATATTTCGTATGTCTTCTCGCACAAGTGCATCAATTAATTGCTGTAACACATAAGTCATTATAATAACATTTTTAAACATTGTTCTTTGGAATCAACACTGAACCTCTATAGTCAACAATTTAAATCAAAACTTAATTTTAATCTATATTTTAATACATGTACATATTTTTGTCCAACATGCTGTCAAACTTTTTATTTTAGGCCAAAAATAATAATTTTTTGCTTCCCCAATCTCAACCAACTTGGCAAAAACACTGTGACTCCTTATTTTGCCAAACCTAAAGCACAAATATTTATTTGATTTTCTTCATAGACCTGAAATCAAAAATTAAAAGTAAAACAAACTGAAAAGATTTCCTACCTACCTACCAACACCTGACTTAGGGTTTGGGGAAGCAATATATTCCTTTTGGCCTTAGCAATTGCACAATACCTTGTTTTTAAGCTTTCAATGATATTTTTACACTAAATCAAGCTGGACATGTTTTGATTGATGTCTTAGTTTAGAGAACAAAGTATATTATTAACTGTGTTTGGATTTAAACTAGTCGGCTGAATTAGCAAGTACTCTTTTCAAGGTCCATACATCATGTGAACTCCTGTTGTCTTTGTGGTTGTCTGCATACTGTCTATCGACTAAAATCTAATCTAGTTGCCTTTAAGGTTTTTTTATGTCGTTTAATGACGCAACTGTCAAGGTTAGGGGAAGGGCTGAGCACTCAAAACATGTTTAACCCTTCCACCTACTTTATGTGCCTGTAATAAAACAGGAACCTGTAGGCCAGTGGATATCATTGTTTCATATTTTACTGTTTTATGCTTTACACTCTAAATTTCAAAGCCAAACTTTGTTACATTTTAATGTATCACATTATATTTTTCTGCCTTTTACATCTTGCCTTACACTGATGATCTTTTCTTATTGTTGAAGGCCCTCGGGTAACCTGAAGATGTTTGTATTTATACTTTCTGGATGGCCGTTTCATACCACATTTCCTATTCCTATGTTTCAACAGTGATATGTAACCATTTTGTGTATTTTATTGCATTTGACAAGCAATAAATCTATTGTTCCAACATCGTCACAATATGGTTGTTTCTTATATGAGTTCTTCTTGGTAACAGCAGAGATTGATAATATTACATATAATGCGAGCTAATAATTAGACCTTACAAAAATATTGTATCAGAATTCCAGGTTACTTTCACCCATGGCAAGGAAGTGATGTTTCATATTTTAACTACTGTATATTCAGAAATTATTGCGATGTTTTTATTATTGTGAATATTGCGACAGGATGTTAATTGTAATAATTAGAACACGCATTTGGAAGTTTGCTAGTTGTTTTCTGTTACAGGATTTACCAAATCGCAATATAAAAACTCACATTATCACCAGCATTGCAACTTTTGCAATAATTAATACGCACAATAATTTATGAATTTACAGTAAAAGGGTTTTCGATAGTTTTTCTGTCTTTTTCAAATATGATTTCTATGTTCTTGTCTCATTACTTATTATCATATACATGGAGCACTAAAATTCATACTATTACAAAGAAAGCAGAACAACCAAAACTCTCTCTTGTATTTATCTCTGATTTACCTGATTTAAAGGAATATCTATATAGGGTGCTGGAGGGAGAAATTCTTTACTTTCATATTTGGATCTTATCCACCTCTCTTTTTCCTCTCTGAAAAATATAGATTTAATTTGATTGATAGAATTTTGCTAAAATACAGAAGCAAATATTTCATGTATATTTAGTAAGAGAGCATATTAATGAATGATGATGAATGAACCCTGCTTTGTACTAGACCGACACAGAGTCAGATTTCCAATGTGCTAGCTCACAACAGTCTGCAGGTAGAAATGGTAATTTACATTGACACATTATTCAGACTCTGGACCAACCAATCTTTGCTCTTTCCCTCAAAAGCTAGGATTTATTTTTCTATCAAGGTTTAAAGGTAATCATGTAGATGAAGTAATCATTTTTTGACATTTCAATATGGCAAGATATCCTGCAAACATGTGTTTTCAATAACAAAAGACCTTTCTTTTAATCTAGATTTCGTTATTTTTTTTTCTTCTAATAATGGTTTTACCTTTGTTATTTTACTTCCAATTTCATTATGAAAAAGAGTTTTGCAAGAACTTCTGACAAAACAATTACAGGTGTCATTTAATATCTTTATTTTATCTAGTACATGAATGGACTAATTAGCAGATTAAGCCAGAAAAAAAAAAAAAAAAAACTAATGTGTCAAGTCTCCAAGATGAGTTTTTACAACTTCCTTTAACATTAACCCTAGTTCTTTCATGACCAAAAACGTTGTGCCGACCTTTGACATTGACTTACCTTGATGAAGTGGGTAAACTGTGGGTTAACCTTTGACACTGACTTACCTTGATGAGGAGGGTAAACTTTTTGCTGTCCTTTGACATTTTCTTACCTTGATGAGGTGGGTTAACTTTGGGCTAACCTTTGAAATCAACTTACCTTGATGAAGTGGGTAAAACTTTGGGCCGACCTTTGACATTGGCCTCCCATACACTGTTAGCTGTACTATTGCCTATAGACATCATCACTCGCATCAGATCAGGCCTGAAAAAGTTACACAAGCATATCTACATTTACTTTTCTTTTTAAGGTAGATCAACACTGTTTCACTCCATATTCCGACTGAGCATGTGTATAAAATAGTCAATTTCGGTATAATTTCTTCCTTAAATTTGCGATTTTAACTTCTGGTTCTCTACCCATTTGCAAAATTATGTATTTTACTAATATAAGCTTTGCAAAAAAAGCTGTTATTGTACCTGCAAAAACTCAAAAAAAAAAAAGGTCAGTGACATAAATAGTTAGTTTTAATTTTTTGAAATACCTTGATACAAACTAGTTAGCCAATGTATGAAAAAAATACTATCTGTGGGAAGTTTAAGTAATGATCTACCTCAAAAAAATTATTCGCAAGGCGGGGTTGCTTAATATCTGTAGTGATTGAATATGAGCCTATATTTTGCATTATATATGTATATTTAAGGTAGCTGATCACATAATCAAGACAAGAAATCTTTGATGGAAACTGATGGATGTATGGACAGACAAAATTAAAACTTAATGCCCCTCTTTGGCATTAAAGTATTTTTTATATTCATGTGTAATTAAATGAACAGATCTGATTCAATTACAATCAAAGCTCTGTCATAACAATACTCTGACAGTTAAAACATTAAGAATATAATATTTTAAGATTAAAATATTTTGCCTGCACTATTAAAGTATTCGAAATGAAAAATACGTTTTACCACTGTCTGTAAACCTCACTTCATGGAACGCCCTTTTCAAAAGTAAAAGGTGTAACATTTTGCAAAAAGATGCATCTTGTTGAGTCATTTTACATGTTTCAATGATAAATGATCCTGGAACAATTTATATGAGTAAATGGTTGATATATTTTCATTTTGGAAATTTGGTATTTTAGAAGAAGAAAAAAAAGATTACAACAGGATATTCCCCATCTAAAACAGTTTTTATGTGTCTGAAAAGAAAATGGTGAGGGCAGTATTTTTTATTTTATATTTTATTGGACTCACTAGCTTCTTCTTCTTGACAGAGAATTTGTAAAATTTGAAATTTCCAAAATGTCATTCTAATGAGTTATGTTTGCAGACAGTAGAGAAGGTTTCAGTTGTTGCATACAGCAACAAGGATGGACATTCAGACAAGTATGTATAGTAACATCTGGGGTATTTACAGATTGCTGTTAATATGTACTTACGGCCATTCGTCTAAATCTAAAGATCTAACTCTAGATAAATGTGTTCCCAAGTTTCTATGGATCCCTGAGCATTCTATACAGATTAAGGTACCTAAGTTAAGACTAGCCCAGTCTGGGTCTGAAAATAGAAAATATCAATGTAAAATTATACATAAGTTTGTGAAATATGAATATTTTCATATCATAAAAATAAAATGTACAAGTGCATATTAAGTTTAAGCAAACTTGCATTTTTAAAATTTGAAACAACCATGCATGTTTAATTTAAGGTTTATCCAGAAAAAGGCTTTTGAATATTTGTCATACATGTCATAAATATATGTTAGCTGTGGATTATGTCTTTCTGGCATATATTTGGTATTCTTTCTTTTAAATGTGTAATGTAGCTTTGGAAATTCTTGTTTGCATTCATTGTATCTCTATTTTATTTCCTAACTTAAATGTGGGATTAATTGATATGATTTAAGGAGTAACTACACACCAAAATAACAGTATCAACAAATGAACTGGAAATTCTTATGATTGTGATTCACTTTCCATAATAATTAAAACCTTATAAAATATCAACTTTATGGATTTACAGTGAAACTGTAGGAAAAATCTAATCCAATCTGAAGTCTAAATATGGTCTCACAACTCCTATAAACCTTGGGTACCCTTTAACATGCAAATGACAAAACTGCTGCAAATTTTCATTCTCATTCATTCAAATTTTGCATTTTTGAAATAAAGACACATTTAACAGAAAACGATTACATTACACTCCAAACCTGCCTTCAATTGTTTAAATTTATAAATCTGTTTATTGATATTAAGGTTCTGTTAAGACTTACTGGCTGTTGCACAATCAGCACAGACATTATTGCCCCGTACCCCCCGTAACGTCTGTACACTGGCAGGATCTACTGTGGACTGTTTTTTGGATTTACAACTTTCATTGCCCTGCAGGCAGTTGAGTATTTGTTGCTCTATTGCATTCACCCATTCATCTCGTTCCTGAAACAAACAAAATTAAAAAAAAAATTAATTTAAATATTTCTAAATAAAGTGTTTCTGACACAAGCAAGATGTCAGTGAGTAATACTAATTGAGTCAGAAACACCAAGAAGTAAGAATAAACAAGCCGCTAAACACGAATTAGGTGTTGCAAGTTGGAAATTATATAGCATCCAGAGCTGCATACCAAAAACTACAAGGCTCTTATAAGTAGTTGTTCAGAAAAAGTGATGAAAAATTTCTGGTTAAACCATTAATGTTCTTAAAATAAAAAAAGTTGGTAAACCGGAAATATGTGATGCTGATATTGTTCAGTGCATATTGGACTGTTTGCTGAGGCTGCATGCCAAATATCCAAAGGCTGTCATTAGTAGTTGCAGAGAAAAATGTGACAAAATATTTCATGTAAGACCATAAATGTTCCAAAAATAAAAGATGTTGGAAAACAGGAAGTACTTGTTACCCAGGTTTGAAGATGGTTAGCACTATTTAACCCTAGCTGAGGCTGCATGCCAAATATTAAGTGACTTTCATCAGTGGTTCTTTTGCAAAAAATATTTGTATCCCAGATAGACAGACAGATGGGTGTCCAGAGCTAAACAGTTAAATCTCCCCTTCTTCAAGGTGGTGATATAATTACTTAGCCAAACTATTACTCATTTCCATAATATATCACAAGTTCAACTAGAGGCTCAGGAGGCTGAGCCTGTATCGCTCACCTGCCATTTGGCAAAGAAGTTTCAGAGGAGAAGATTTT
>JAULBM010324030.1:0-13371 GCA_032357055.1 Geukensia granosissima | reverse complement strand
TTATTTCTATACCCTGCTCCCCTGGACAGATTACTTATGTGCCATATGATCGCTATTTGGTTGAAACTTTTGAAATTTTGCCAGTTGCAAACTTTATACTTAAACCGATTAAACTACCAAAATATAATTGCTGTCAAACTTATTTTAGTTGCAATGTATGCCATACCGAATTAACATTCAACCCTTCAGCCCTCTCATTTCTCTAGTTCAACACATTAGCAGAACAAAGATATAACTGCCTTCTTATTGTTCGTCCGTTGGTTAAGCGGTATTTATACCTCAGAAACAGAATAGGTGAAATTAAGTGTCAATTTTCGGCTAGTTTTACGGTCTAAATTTCCCACCCCTATCCAAAAATTCCCAATTTTTTTTATCTTTTTGAAATTAAATTCTCTGACATTACGCCTGTCCCGCCATTTTCTATTCACTGTTAAACTTGCTCTCATCAGAAACATGACTAAAATAATGCCTACTTAGGTTAAGCAACACTCAATCAATCTTTCATTAATTGTGTTTTATAACGTGCATATTTTCAAAGTTTGAAAATAGAAATGAAACATAAATTAGTTTTCGTGAATCAGCCATTTTTAGGATATTTTTTAAAATAGATTATGTTCATAAAGCGAGATACTTTGTGCCTTTAAAGACTTCGCGAGATAGTTTTTTTTCTAAAAACGCGTAAAATTAGTCTCTAGTCAATACTATTTTAATAAAAGTATGAGACGGATTATAGGCTGGATTTAAAAGCTCACTTTTTTAACATTTTGGAAAATAAACGAGGACTTTCTGCAAACATTTGACTACTGCCACGCTGTAGTAAAAAAATTATACTGAAACCTCCTTTGTTGTAAATTCGGGATCGGCCTATGGTTTTGTTGAGGGGACGTAAATTCACATATGCGTTTCTGGAAAAACATAGAAATTTTGTTTTCTTCTTCATCTTTGGGTGAATGAATAGTCCATATATCATGTGGACTTAATAGTCAGTTGTCCAATAAAATATGTTTAAAAAACTGCAGATTTTGCACGAGAAATTCTTACAGTGTAATAAATCATCGTTCAAGTTCAGTAAGTTTGGAAACAAAGCTTTTGTGAATTATATTAACAGAATATGGCAAATTGAATTATTGTTGTTAGAATTATAATGTTTACAGGGGTATAACAGCGAAGTGTTTCGTATTGACAGATACTTAAGTATTTCTTAGTTAAGGGAGTACGTAAGATGCTTTGTGAATCAAGGTAGAACTGGTTTCTTAAAAGTTTTGCACTATAGGTGAACCAATTTCTGTCACATTAATAAGAAAAAACGTATCCTCCCCAGAGTCTTCGAGCCCTCCAAGACATAATTTTCAATTTTGAGAAGACAAAAATTGAAATTTCTGCCAATGATATTTTAAAAACTCTGCTTTATTTTGACAGGAGCCCTTAGTTTCTATGTTTTTTATTCTCTTATTTTTGTGGCGGTTCTAATTGAACAGTTGCTTCGAAAAAGTGCAGTTTTGCTCAATGTAAACAATTTGCATAGCCTTCCTAATAAATCCTCTATTGTATGACCGGCTTGTTTTAGATGGGACTAAAATCATTTACAAGATACGTTTACAATCCTTTAGCAAAAAACCTAACTGCTTGTATCTTGCTCATCGTTTAAGACTATAATTTTGAACCTTCATAGGTATCTCACTATTTTGTGCTGACCTTGTTTCTTACTAGCATTTTTCAGAGCGTCTTTGTAATTTTTAAAAGTCCCTATTGATACCTGTATTTTAATATAGTCGTATAAAGGCAGTGTTAAATGTTTTAAAAAAAACTTATCGATATTGTAAAAAAGGTATCAGTTTTACCACTTCAGATTAAAAATCGATCTTATTCTTGGTGTCATTTGTTTGCATTTTCTGAGATAGTACCTCTTGTACGTTATCCTAAAAATCATAAAGATACTTCTGGCAAGAAAAAGTAAAATACATTTGTCTTCGGCTGACATGTTGGTCAATCAAAATAATGGTTTAATCTTAACATATAATTACTTCAGCCCGGTGGCATTAATTGAACCGTTCTTTTCATAGTATGTCCTGAACAGGCAGGAAAAATTAAAACTACCGATTCGTGATTTATCTATAAAAACATAGTAATAATTAAATTGGATATTTTGTTTAAAATCTTAATTCATTTGCAAATTTGAAGTCATTTTTGCTCTGGGACTTATAATTTACACGTAATGTACTACAAAATTTCAGGGAGGGGAGATAACTCCTAAAATTGTAGTTAAACCTTTTCAGGCCATATCACTTGTGAACAGCCGGTTAGTCAAACATTACCCTTTTTCAGGAGTACTTTTAAATAATTAAAATAATAAAATTAATATTTGTAGATTTTTTGGAGTGTATCAGTTTTCATGAAATTTGCATGATTCTAAGGTGGATTGGTACCTAACAGTATCCACTAATGACTATTGTGACCGGGAAAATAATGATTACGTTTAGAACTATATTTGAAATAATCACTTGATGAAATTTCGTCACTTTAATTTGCATTATGATTATAAGAAGTAACTTCGACATCATTGTAGTTTATTTAATGTAGATTTTTTAGAAATAAATGTTGATGGACCTAGCTGAACCTGTGGTTGTTCTTTGGAAGATGCAGTTCATTTTTTGCTAGAACGCCCTTTTTATCTACAACCTCGTAAAATTTATAACATAATATACAGCGATACGCATCAATATAATATATATTATTTGGATCCGTTGCATTGAGTGACGACATTAATAAAAACTCATTTGAAAATATTCATAGATTCCGAAAAAACGCTTTGTTGGATTAAATAATGGGTTATTTAGCTTTTTTGTTTTCTCTAGCCCTCTTTTTGCCAAAATTTTGTATTTAATGTATTCATTATTATCATGCTCTACTGCATGACCAGTATACATTTATAATATTTTATTGTTTTAAACACTTGTTGTCGTATGTAAGTACATATATATTATACGGAGAAGATTTATCTAAGTAATCATAACTTGTATCCGATCCAAATGTTATAAGATTTTTTTTTAAATTTTAAGAATTTTATATTTTTTCTAGTATATCTTGAATTATGCACAAGAAATAAATGTTAACCACAATAATAAATATTTTTAAACCATGTTTTATTATTAAAAAGATGTATATTTTTAAAATAGGATTTCCTGAATGAGTCTGTTGAATGGTTAGATCAATTCTAATATTTTTAAATTATAAACCTTTTAGACTTGCTTCATTTTGTTATGCATTACATCCATCTTACGTTATATTTAAGTATGTTTCCAATAACTGAGTCTCACATTGTTTGATGTGGTTTTAGAAAATTCTTTTGGAAAACTTCAAAGCTAATAGAAGGTCTTAGAAACTTTATAGCAAGGCAACTCTGAATATTTCGGAATACAGCATTTGCATATTTCGGAATATCTGATTTGTTCTTGTTACGTGTCAACTAATGTGTAAGACGCAAACTTTTTGGTTTGCCGTCTAAACAATTTTTGGTCAAATTACACAGGAAAATAAAACAGTTCGACGTTTTTCGTATGTCGTTTTCATCTTATAACATAATTTAGCAAATTATCTCAGCTCGTTTAAAGAGACACTACAAATTAAGCTGAGTAACTGATGCATTTTATAGGAACCTATTTTGCACAGAATCTCAAATTCAATGGAAATGTAGACTACAGTTCATAACTTTAACCTTGAATCATACAATCTCCTGGATATTTTAATCCACATTTTGAAAGACCACTTTCTATCAACGGCTTGGGCACACCAACGACATAACGCCGGATTTAGGAGTAAGTGAAAAAACTTATAGGTCCAGAGTTAAAATTATGTGAAAGAGTAAAGTGAAATACATGTCTTCCTCTTCCTGTAGACTGTTGCTTTTGCAAGCCCTTAAAAATCCAGGTTAACGCGTTGGTCTAAAACAGGGCAGAATAATTCTTCGTCATTCATTTATATACTCTCATTCTGAATATCCATTAAATATTTGCTGCTTGAAGCCACATTCAATCAAACAGTAATTTTACCTGTCTATGTATGAACTTATGGTCTTGTCTTGTCTGTCATCGATTTAACGATTTCTGTCTGCCCCTTTGGTATCTTCGAATTCCCTTAATCTAACTATTTATCAACTGCCCAATGTGAACAGGAACGAAATATGCAACCATGTTAACAGATGTATTGTATATAAATTATAAGCCATTAGGACCTTTAAAATTGTATATTTAATTCGCAACTGGCATGTTAAAATTACGACGGCTTGAATGCAGCTATTTATTGAATAATGACAACAAAAGCATAGCAAGTTGTATATCAAGGGAATTAGAAGATACCAAAGGGGCAGACAAACATCGATTCGTCGGAAGACAATCAAGACCAATGCCAACAAAACGAAACGCAAGACAAACATAAAACACACAACACTTTAACTAAAATGTAAAGCTGGAGTTACACGAAGCTTACAAAAACCAGGGTGACTTCAGGTGCTCTTGAAATTCAAACAGTTAAATATGTTAAAACATTTAATGTATATTTTACGATAAATAATTTTACCTACGAAATGAGAAAAACTGCCTCATATATTAGGACACCATACAAACTGCTGATTTAAAAAACATTCAAGTTAACGAAATTGCGAAAATTCAACATACTTGGCATCACAGGGATTCTATATAATTATATGTAGTATAACTGTCTGATAACAGGAATCATTGGTTCACGTCTCTGTGACATTTTTTTTCTGAGATTTTATTATCAATATTGACTATTTACTAGGAATGGTAACAAAGTAAAATTCAAATTAACAATAAAAATATCGAGACTTAAAATATTTAAAAGACAGAATAAGTAAATACGTTTTGAAAAGTATATGTTTCTTTGTTATTTTTAATATATTAAGAATTTTGCTACGGTGTAAACGTATACGAAGAAGTTTCTTTTCTTTAGCAGCGATAAAACAAAAACACAGGAAATTAAGTTTAAAATAAGTTTGAAATAGGACGATAAAGCTAGAGGTAAAATTTTTGTGTTATACATCGTAAAAACAGGGGTTTATATTTAGGATGATTACTTCAAATATATGTTAAACAAGCATGAACAAATTTATGTATAATAAGTCTGAAATGTTGGCTGATGAAAAGCAGTACTGACCACTACAAAGTGGTTACATAATAATAATAAACCAAAGTTTTTTTTATATAAATATTGGGAATCCTGTTTCAAAGAGAACATAAAGCGGTAGAAAGTAGTACTTTTATAAAACAATTTTGCGTCATATGGGTAATGAAAGATTAGTTTATTGGTAATATAATTCAACTGAGTATCTTAGTTTTTATATATGCAACATTTATATTACATTATAATACTGGATAGATTTTTTTGAATTTGATATTTGTTTAACCACATTAAATTGTAAACTTATTGTAGGTTTAAACATGGTGAAGGCAAACAAACAGAAAAGAACCAGGAAATTGCAGAATGCGCGTCTAAAATTGATGAGCTTCGAATAATTGTAAATAAATATAAAGATCAAGAAGATAATCTTAACACATATATACAAGACCTTAGAAGAGAAAACAAGGAAACAGTAATAAGGTATATTGTACTAACGGTTATTGCATTTTTAAATTATATTTTCTCATTTCAAAAGAGAACGTTAATCATTTTGTTGGCCAAAGTCTTGTCTGTCTTCCGACTTGACGATTTCTGTCTTCCCCTTTGGTATCAAATTCCTTTCAGTAGGAAGTATATTTTTATTGAACTATTTTGCTTAACATGAGCAATGAAAGAGTAAGTCATCGGTAATATCAGTCAACTGATATTATCTTAGTTTTATATATGCAACATTTATACTACATTATAATGCTGGATAGATTTCATTGAATTTGATATTTGTTTAACTCTAAAAAAGCATGCAGATTAAATTGTGAACTTATTGTAGGTTTAAACATTCTGAAGAAAAACTAACAGAAAAGAACCAGGAAATTGCAGAATGCGCATCTAAGATTGATGAACTTCGTACCATTGTAAATAAATATAAAGTTCAAGAAGTTAATCTTAACACACAATTACAAGACCTAAGCAAAGAAAACAAAGAACTTATGGAAACAATAATAAGGTAAGCAGTGCCGGTTATATATTTTTGTGAATTGGTAATATATGTTGAACAGAATCGGAACAATTAAACGATATCGGGAGATGAAGCACCGTATTAAAGATATGATTTATATGTTTTACTAACGGTTGCGGTTGAGACCATTGTTTACTCTTTTCTGTGCATTAACCTGCGGAATTAGTGCAGGGAATTTCCATTCAAATTCTAACGGAATCGATAAACCCGTAATTGAAAGAACACTTGCATTTGATTTTATGGAAAATTTTATACATGTTTAATTCTATATACGTATTAATTGTTTCACATTTCATTCATTTATATTGTGAATGCTGGATATTTCATGCTCGGAAAATTAAATAAAAATCAAACCAAAGTTATCATTAATGAAATATGTTGGCTTAACGGCTAATTACATGTAACATATAAACAGGAAACATAAAATATTTTTGCCATGAAACACGAAACAAAATTTAAAAAAAATTATAGTGGCGATGTTAATTATAACTCGCATGCAACTAAATTTCGTTTGTAATACCAGTTATATGATACAAAATAATTATGATAATATGAATCGCTATAAATATGGAACTTTTTATTTCAAGTTGTTCAGAGAAAGAGAAAGAATTAGAAAATAAACTGAAAAAGAAAAAGAAGATGATTCTTGAATTATGTCTTAAAATGCATTCTGTTAAAGAGACTGTTGATAAGTAAGTTGTATATAAAGCTGGAGTTCTCCTTAGTTCATTCTATTTCTTTAAAGTTCGTGTTCAAACATTTATAAGTCATCATGATGTGTTACAAGTTGAACAAAACATTAGAAAATGTCATAGAACAGCCAAATGCTCGAAATGTAACTTATATAGCATATAAGCAAAAGCTCATGTAGATTTCACATATTTTCAAAAGATTTTTTCTTTTTTCAATTGGTTTATGTAGTTTCTTTCTTTGAAAGCGTTTCTAAATTTCACAAAATCAACCCTTTTCCTAATTAGTTCTAGAGATGTTTATAAAAATGATAATGATATATGTTTACTTGTCTTTTTAAATCTTGTAGAAGACGGTTGCTAGGGTGAGCCATGCAGATGTTATTTCGGACGATTGTTTCGCTTTGTAGCCCCTAACATGAAGCTTTTGTCTTTGTGAAATACTGTATTTGAGTATACTGTTCTTGTATTCCTACTTTCGGGTATGCAGGGGTTGTCTGTGTAATGTGTTTTAATTTTCTTTCGAGAATTTTGAAAATGGACGCATTTGCAGTTTCTCCGTTACCATACACCATAGTTATCGCTCTGAGGCGGGCGGTGGAACAAGGCAGTAAACCGAATATCCATCAAATGAGTTTTCTAAATTTGACAAATCAAAAAAATCAAACAAACGAAATTATTCAGATTCAAGTGCCGATGAAACTGTTTCATTGAAACATCCAAATACTTGTCCTGACCATTTTCCAAAATGCAAATTTGGAAAAGTCTAAATGAAAAGAAGTCATTAACAAAACTTTAACCGTATATAATACACAAAACAATTCCAAGTGTTGCTGGAGATGTAAAAAAAGTTATTAAAATGAAAAGTGGAAGCATTCCTATTGAGAATAAATGGCAAAAACAATATTAAAAAGTACTATGTTTAACAAAAGTCTTAGAATTACCAGTAGCTGCTTCTACCCTCAAAACCGTCAATTTTTCCCAAAGAATCATTCGAGATGTAGATCATGACCCTTTCAAATTTATAAGAACAAGAAATATGTAACGATCTTAACAAATTAAAATTTTAACAAAGTTTAAAAGTTTTCCAAGAAATCTGATGACAAAATAATTCAGTTAAACATGTTAAATTACAACCTTCTTACCTTATACAGTCCACCGTTCCCACTCATATTTACCTACGGCCTTACATGATCAAAGTTGACATCTTTGTGCCAAACCCTACCGTTTGTTTTAAATGTCAAAAATTTTAACATCTTTAATTTAGATGTTTTTCTCTTGATTTTCACATTTGACTACGAAAATAATTGGGAGGGTTTGGATCAAACGAACTAGTGCAGCCGTGACATATATTCTATGTTTATACGCATGTGGTAAGTCAGTACTCGTGGCTATGTGTTTTCTTTGGTCATTTCTGTTCTACCACTTTTTTTCTTGTTTATTCAAATTTCAGGATACCGACTATAATGTTATAGTTATATTAAATTTTAAATTATTTTTCATATTTGTCTCCTTTTCTCATTGCTGTTTTATCCGAATTATATACTATAACCATAAGCACATAATCCCACTCCTGAAAATCGATAAATTCTTAACATTAAAGAAGACTTTTCGGGTATTTGTTTGCCACTTTGTTATAATTTTGCTTTTTTTGCTTCCTAAGTTGGGATAAAGCTGAATAATTAAGCCTGAACTTATGTAAATTTCCTGTTAAAATATCTGTCTTTTCATTCGTGACCCGCCTGATGTATTGTTAAGCGTGCTGGCCTGGAGTGCGGAAGGTCGTGGGATCGTTCCCTGGAAGGGTCAAACAAGACATTAAAATTGGTATTTGCTGCTTCTCCGTAAGCACTCAACATTTAGGAGTAAGAGCAAAGACTGGTCCGCCCAGAGTCAGAATTATGTGTCTTGGTAAAGTGGCATGTCTTGCTGCGGACTGTACTTGCGTGTGCTAGCACTTTAAAAATCCGGCTCAGCGTGTCGGTCTAGTACAAGCAGGATTTACCAACATCATTCGTCGATATGCTTTCGTTCTGAATATGCATGAAATATTGGACACTGGACGTTACGCAAGGTTCAATCAATCAATCAATCTTTGACCAAAGCCATAGTAGCTGACTCACACTTTTCTAATTCCTCATATGTCTAACACCTGTTGAACGTATAAATTTTGGTATCATTATATAATTTATTATACTTTCAAACGTGTAGTTTTCCATTTTACAAATGTTAACAGAACATGCATTTTACCTCTGGTTCTAAAACATATCCCTAACAATGTTTTTGGAAATTCTGCTATACAGGGCCGACGATGACTTATCAAGATATCTCACAGAAGATGAAATGTTAAATGTGCTAAAGGAGGAACTGAAGGATACAGAAGGTGAACAAAACAAGCTAGCATCTAATGCAACTGAAGTCTTAATACAATTTGGAGATCGAACTCGACGAGAAAGAACCATAGCAGCTGTGTTGGATAGGTATGCATAATTATTACAAGCATATCACGTTATAGGTAATTATTCTGTCAGGCAACCGTTTATTATTATTATTATTCATTTAAATCACTTGCTCTGACGATTCAATATATTGTCCGTGTGTAGGACTGACTTGAATGGTGATTTTTATGAACAGATAGTTCACGATGAAAAAATCAGTCATTTATTTGGTCGTACATTGTAGTTTATATTCTTCTTTACAGTCAAATCTTTGTCATGATACGAAGCTAACCTTCCGGGTTTTTTTTAGTATATTTAATTGCAGCCACCGCAGGCTAGCAAGAAGGACTCAATATAGTCACGAAAGGCTGAACTATTAATAAAAAGGACATTAGCTAAATAGCAAAGCCCGAAAAGAAACAGGCCAGCGTTCTCCTTTTTCTCCAAATGCCCTGTATAAAAACGGTTTGGTAAGGATAAAAAAATAAATGCCAAGATATGGAGCAATATTGATACCTAATTAAACACTGCGTGCAATACACGTCAACCAAACCTAATAATAAGTTATTAATAAAAAGCAAAACTCTCACCATTTTTAAGTGAAGAAAAGGGAGATATGATTGTCAATGAAATAGCAATTTAAAAAAAAATCATCTATAGGAAGCCCCAAGCCTTCAGTAATGGACAAATATACACGCCTCAAAGCAACTTTAAGGCCTCTCCCAAAAATATGATGGTATTCAAATGTAACAAAAATTGACCAAATAAATATTACATGGATGACTTAATATCTGTCATATTTTTCTTGTGGCCAAGATTTTCAATAGACAGTTGGCATTCCAATTCTCAAAAATTGTGCGCCCCTACTAGTACCAGCCGACATGTTTTATATTCGTATGAAGCAGAATTCATTCAGGGACACCTGCGAAATAACAAAAAGTAATTGGCCAGATCTTCGCTATATCGATGATGTTTTGTCATTGAATAGTCATTAGTTAAGTGAACATCTCGACCAATAACTTAAAACAGGGTTGAAGTCGACCCTTCTAAAATTTTATTGTCGCCATCACGAATTGGTTGATCAATATGATAAACTAGTTATGGACCTGTTACTTGTATTACAAAAACTAAGTTGACCTCTTCTCGGATTGACGTTAAGCCAGATTTGACATTTCGGATTCCATGACGTTTATTGCGCGCATTAAGGGAATGCTTACCCTTTCGGAGCGCCTTATCCCACTCCTTTGTTGAAAAGGTGTTCATGGATTCCAAGCTTTTGTTCTTCTTGTTTATTAGTTTGTTTTAAATTTGTCTTTTCTCTTTGGACTATGCACTTTTGATCTCTCTCATGAGCATTATACACTGGAATTACAAACAACCCTTAATTCCAAACATGATAACATAAAATGTATGGAAACCTTAGCCTAAATCCAAATAGATATTCATGTCTTTCATAGACATGCTATATCCATTCAACACAATTTAATAAAACATGAGAGGCCCATTTCCTGCAATTTATTTATCATGAATGATTGTTTTTTTATTGTGTATGGATTCAGACGATATCATGAATGATTAGTTTTTTACTGTTTATAGATCTAGTCGACTATTTTAAACTGAAATTCGACAGCCTTAACAAACGTTACGTTAACTTTTGTTGCTTTCATTAAATATTTATACCTTGTAATATCTCATATGATCAAAAAAGAAAACAAAAGCCCAAACACATATTTGGAGTCCTTTGGTTTGTTTTTAAAACCTCAACATTTTTCAAAATATGGACAGGTTTTTATAATGTGCCACTTTCTTTCTCTGGACTTCGCATATTGTCGTCAAAGAGTGTATTCGAACTTCGAACCGTTTTTCTGGTCTAGTGAAACATTTTTTAAGCCTGCAGAAAGATTAAGGCACAAATTGCAATTCTGCTATTTATATATATAGTGTGTTATCTAAAGGTCAAGTACTGTATCAAAATGCGTCAAATTTTAATTTCATCGCGGATTCAATTGAATTTTGACGTCATTGCTATTTGACACCTCCTAATTTATTAATGCGCTACCAGCACACATTGTTCGTCATATATTTCAATTATTTTATATTATTTTTATGAGAGCTGTGAGTACATATTCTATTTGGTATTAGTAAAATAACTTAATTAAAACCTAAATATGGCACGCCAAAAGCACAAAAATTCAGATATGATATCATTATCTCAGATATTGGTATCTTATCTGAATTTTTGTGGTTTTGGCGCATATTATCTGACATGTTTTTTTCATTATCTCGAGATAATTAGATATAGTAATAATAATAACATAGGTCTTTATGAATTACTCAGATAATTGATTCTTATCTGATGATAATAGAATTGTATCTTATTTATCACGTGACGATCTGGAATTCTGATCCGTGGGTAACGGTTATGGTGACCATTACGCAACTTCCGACAACACCTGTTACAACCAATTTCATTGGCTAAGGAATTGAATTGCGGTGTCTTAATGCAATATTAGCAGTACAATCTACTATCCTCGAAATGATTACCGTTATTAAATATGTCAATGGTTTAATTTACTACCTTGTCTCGTTCTATAATAATTATATTAATAATCATGGTAATGGCAATATTATGTTCTCCACATGCGGAATATAGACGCTTTATCTTTTATCGAGCGAAATCATCAACTTTTTTCAATTTCTACCTTATTGCTTACAGCAGGGCGGATCAGGGGGAAAATTGTTTTCTAGTTACAAGAAAAAGAGACCGTGGGGAACGTCTGGATCCCCCATTTGATAAAAAAATATTTCAGATTCAGATACACCAACCTCACTAAAGTAAATTAAACCAAATAAAAAGATAAAAGTGGTTAATTAGATCTGGGATCAAAACTAAAAGGCGCATCCCAGATTAGAAAGATTCTCAAAACGTCTAATTTACCTTAATATAAAGGTTATCATGGCAATTCCTTAAATGTCTAAATTAAAGGTTTTATTTTAAAGTAAATGATTGTAGATGAATGTTTATTGAGTTTTTTCATGTTTGTTTTATCTTTAATATTTAAATAAACAATAATCAATATGATAAATAATATATTCATTAGAAAAGCATAATTTTTTATAAACAAATCTAGACTGTACTATAATCCTTGTGAAAACAACAGATTTGCACTCTGATTAATTTATTTTATTTTTTCATTCTTCAAAAAACTTTGAGTAGTATATGAGCACAGTCTGGTTAGCATTTCTCGGGAGGAGATGAGGAGCCGGGAGTGACGTCACATGTGACGTCACCGGAAGTGGCGTGGACCGGAAATGACGTCACTGGACGCGCACTATTTTTTCCCGCGGTTTATGGTTTTTCAGGGAAGTCGGGTATGTTCGTGGATGTTCGATGATCTCTCGGGTATTTTGGGTGTAAAAGCGAAGCCTTTGTACTAGGGGTAGAGTTTTGCGCATGCGCGAGCGAAAGCGCGCCATTTTCCCGCGCTTTTTGGTTTTTCGGGAATACTCGGGTATGTTCGTGGTGTTCGAGATTTCTTTGGTGTTATGGGCATGAGGGCGAAGCCCTTGTTATAGAGGAAGATTTCTGCGCATGCGCGAGCTAAAGCGCGCCATTTTATCCCGTAATTGGTTTTTCGGGAATAGTCGGGTATGATCGTGGATTTTCGAGATCTCTCGGGTATTTTATGGTGAGGGCGAAGCCCTTGAACTAGAATACTAAACTGCGCATGCGCAAGCGAAAACGCGCCATTTTCTCCCGCTCTTTGTGGTTTTTCGGGAAAAGTCGGGTATGAACGTGGATGTTCGAGATCTCTTTTTTGTTATGGGTATGAGGGCGAAGCCCTTTTCTGAGGAGTAGACTTCTGCGCATGCATGAGCGAGCTTTGTTAATTTTAAATATTCGGAATGTAGTTAGTGTACCATGTTACTCGAGCAAGGGATGCTTTTTTGTTGTGTTGGACGGATTCCTCGTTCGGTGGTCAGGGCTATTTTGTTTGAGGAATTGACAATTAACTCTGATTTCAAGGTTCAGATTCTTTATTGAAAACTCAAATACAGTCGGTATCAGGTCCATAGGGATGACATTCACTGC
>JAULBM010324019.1:0-13371 GCA_032357055.1 Geukensia granosissima | reverse complement strand
AAAAATTGGTGTGCTCGTGTTCTCTGGAAGCGAAAGAAGCTTGTACGACTCTGGTAACACACACGAACATCATACCAGGTGTGGTCTAGTTATTAAAACCAAAGTATAATATTCAAAATCTAGTATATTATTTATATATCTCTAGTAATTAATTTTTTTTTCACCTGTCTGAGACTGTTTAGATTATTTTATTTGGGTAGATAACTCCGAAACGTTGATTGTGGATGAAACTCTTATTCATTTTTCACTAACACTCGAAACATTTACAAGGTTAAATATTAACTTGAATGGAATATATAATGTCTGAGATAATGTTACTAGTATCGTGAATAAATAATTTAAAGAGAAAAATATAGAGAATATGCCAAAACGAAACCATCCACATGTTACATATAGGCATACAACAAATATTCAAGAGCAAAATTTAACTGCATGTAAAGCTCTTTTCTGGATTTCATCAGAAACGTTAATGGCCAAACACATGAATTAAGATCTGTCACACTTTTTGAATTTCTAGTTACATTTAGGGGTCAAATATAATATTCAGTTCATTTTCATGACGTAATGAACGCTAAAACGCCAAAACAGAGAATTTAACAAGTAACAATGTTGAAAAGATGTCAAGTCCAGTGTAGAGTACCCTTGTAAAAGATCAAAAGTGCATAGTCCAAAGATACAGGACAGATTTTATACAAACTAAAAGATGAAATGAAAACAAAAAGATCAAAGGCTTGGAATCCACAAACACTTTTATAAACAGGAGTGAGATCAGGTTCTCCGGAACGGTATACTATATCTTTCCAACAGACATTCTAGTATCCGAAAATAAATAAGAGCATACAACTCAGCCACTCGGAAGCTTCTTCTTACGACGGGGGGGGGGGGGGGGGTTGATTGAAAGTTATTAGCGTCCTACACAGCAAACTAATGCTCTCAGTCGACCTCCACACAGCACAAGATAAACAAATATCCGTACTTCTCTAACTTGGCAAAAAACATGAATTTTAATTTGTCAATTTAGGACGAAACATTCATTTTTCGAAGCATTCTGCTTTGAGTTTATTTTTGAAATTTGGTTATCAAATGAGACCATTATTAAAAATCTAAAGGACCTACGTCTAATCTTTTAACAGTTTTTTTAATATTAACTACCTAATCATTTTATCCAAAGGTTATCTCAATTTAGAAACAAATTTTCATCATGAATAAGGTACAATTCAATCACGTGATTTTAGACTTGAAGTGATTTCCGGATATTCTTCTTTTCAACCACTTTTTCAAGTATATGTGCGAGACAAAAACCCTTTAATGTTGAATAATTTTATGTAATTGTCTTCAATTACATACTTGTAATTATGCATGTCTACACAGCTATCTTCGTCAGGGTTCACCACTGCCATTAAGTCATTTATACCTGAATATAATAATAAATAATAGTTATTTATATCTAATGCATTTGGCAAAATACTCATAATTCTAGTATTGGGAAAATGATGTTTTCCATAGATCAGTATTATCGAATTTATTGATGTGTAAACGCCGCCTTTTACTCCCAAGTGATATTTATTCTTTTGAAGAGCGAGTCTACACATCAATAAATTCCTTCAAAATTACATTCATTACTATAATTAATCTAACTCTAGCAAGTGTCCATTTGTTTTGCTCAAAAATATTGTAAAAGTCTACACTTGTTTGAATGTTTTAACAATGTCAACAATTTTTCAACTCTATTTTGTGTGTCATGTTAACTACAGGTTTTACAAAAATGACCGATGAAATTTTCACGTGTGAATTGTATAAGGCACATATCCCAGAACACTCAAATACCCTATGATCACTGCCTTTAATGCCATTATCCAATAAATATTTTTAAAATATCAGCCACCACTCTTAATATGAAGCTCTCTGGCTCGTACGCTCACTCACCAAGGGATACGACTCGCTGTTGATATTTTGACGAAAACCAGATAACCTGTACATATCATGTAGACATTTTAATCATAATTTCCCCTTCAAGTGGCATACCCTGAGTATGTATTTTAAAGAAAGTAATTAAGTCTGAAATATATGCCAAAAGGCCATGACCCAGATCTTACAAACTTTTAAAGAATATATTTCTTGTTACCTTAATAGACCAAATGGAATATACAGTTCCTGAAGCAATAAACGTCGATTAACCAAATACAAAGATAACAATCACGGATTTTACAAATTATTTTTGAGAATTCAGAACCAGCTAAGAGTTACGTTCTGATATGTAAGTAATTCAGTGAGTATTAGCCAAAAGGGTTCATGGTGTATTTAATTTTGTCTTTTGTGATGCTTGGGTGTGCAAGAGTGAATGCCTGTTTTTTTACAGTTCAGTACTAGTAGTTAAGAGGACATTGATATCGGTATATAACTATTCAATTGAGTATCAGCCAAAAGATTTCATGGTGTATTTTATTTTGTCTTTTGTGATGCTTGGGTGTGCAAGAGAAAATGTCTGTTTTTTTAGAGTTCAGTACTAGTAGTTAAGAGGACATTTATATCGGTATATAACTTTTCAATTGAGTATTAGCCAAAGAGGTTCATGGTGTATTTTATTTTGTCTTTTGTGATGCCTGTGTGTGGATTCAAGATGGGAGAGAGTGTAAGTCAGAAAGTTTATCCAATGTTCCATCAGTATTATACTTGTCTAAATGTCTTACCAAAATCTGCATATGGTACAGCTCCAAACATTTCTACCCAGTTTGTATTACTGTAGAAAGATTGTACTGTATATAAACATTCCCCAAGCTGTTTGGTAAATTCGTCTAAATTATCTTTTCTTGCTATGAGTTTCTGCTTACAAGACTTCACAAAACTGTGTGCTGTTAATAAAGATTTTCAAATTTAAAAGTATATAAGAACATTTCTGACATTATTATTAAGTTATACCTTAGGTAAACCTTTCAACAACAGTATACAGAATTCTTCTTTCCTTTTCTCAAAAATAGACTAGATATATTTTATATGAATTGATTATATATTTGTTTAAAAGTATGGCTTAACACAATATCGTATTAGGACATAAAACATTTAAAAAAATTTATTTATTGATTTATTAAACTAAACCATGATTCTCAACCTTCTTTACCTCAAGTAATTACCGGTTTTTTTAGTTCCCGATAAGGGTATGCTGAAAAAAGGAATTTTAAAAGGTTTATCTCTGAAAATCTACTTCATACTTGAACCATAGATAACTGAACTGTTGCAATAAATATCTCTAATTTTTATGCGTAACTTCATTCAAACTACAGTTAATATATATTAGTTGTCAATTATTAAAGTAAACATGGTAAATACCGAGTAATATTTGGTCAGCATGACAATGTATGTATGCTGTATCTCTTCTTTCTGTCTGAGTTTCCGCCACAGAAGCTTGAACAGCGAATATTCTCTGGAACATGGTCGTCCGACCATCTCCATCTGCCAAAATATAAATCAAAATTTGGTTTTTTGGATAATGTTGGAAAATTACTTTGATTTGACTGGAAGAAGTTTGTCTCAGTTAAAGACAATTTTCATATAAAAAGGCTTTCATACTGATTAATAATTAATAAATAAACGTTCTTCAATGCTGTATAAGAATGGTTAATTTTGATGTGATATATGCGCATTTTAAGAATTTACCTCTTATCAGTGGCATTCGAACCAAATAATCAAATGAACTTTCCAAGAATAACTCTAACCAACACTGGAGTTTGAATGGTATTAAGTATTTCATGTATCGGCCGGGTATGGAGGAAAGGAACGTCGATCTCTATCTTGTAGGAGTTGAAATGAATGTAAAGACAACTAATTTTTTTACTGGCAGTTAAACTTAATAGCAGAAGTTTGATCTAATTTATATATCTACCGAATTTGTTCAGTTGACCTAGTCGGATAGTAATTATACAAAGAACATGTATGATGCAGAGTAGTGTTCTAAGTTAAATTGAGTCTGTGGGATAGTTTCAATTTGGATGTGCATTCCTGTAAGTAAATTAAAAAAATAAAAACACAATGGGGAGATCGTAGCCATTAGGAATTTCAAAACATCAATAAGAAGGATATTATGTGATGCTTATTTTTTTATTTATCGGCATAAAGATTTAAAAAGACATGAGGGCGCAACCAAGCAGAAGAACGAACAGTAAACAGACTATAGACGCAAAATAAAAGCTAAAGCTTACATGACCATGACCGCCGGGAACTAACAGACCTCATTTAGAATAAATAGCTAAATCTTCGGACACACTTTGTCTGATGAAGTCTCGTGTTGAGAAACTTGATCATGCTTCAGAAACTGTGTATGGCTACCTCTAGATTTCAACAATTTCGTCCATTACTTATGGGCATGTATAGGGCATGGTCTAGTGGATATTTCTTACTTATCTTTCCTTTTGTATAACCTGTTTACGATTTGGATCTCTATTCTCATGATCGTTAAGAACTGTAAAATTTTACATATTTTGCAGGCTCATTATCTAATCTTTTATATACGTTCAAAATATGTCAAATAATTGGTATTACAAGGAAATTTCTTTGGGCACTTTCCATGACCAACTTTAAAAAACCATAATGGTATCGCTAATATTTAGAGAGATTAATATATATTTAAAATTGTGTTTGATTTTTATAAATAAAAGGTACAAAAATTTCATAACTACAGAAATTACCTACGATATATTCATTTGAATATTTGAAATGGATCTAAAAAAACCATTGTGGTTACCAGGGATAGCCATCGGATCTCTAATTTTGCGGCGTGATAAACTACTACTGAACATGTAGACGTCTGTTACTCATTGGCGTTATCTTGCGTCTTTTTCAGTTATGTATTGAAGTATACAACACAGTATTTGATAATGAAAATAAATTCATAATTTTACATTGACATTGAAATAAATTATCTCGAGTATATTAACACATCTTACCATCCTTGAAGAAGTCTTCAATAGATTCCAAACCTTTACTTTCTTTTATATATTTCGATATTGCACGAACTACTCCAGTTACTGTTATGTCAAAGTGAGTTTTTGTTCTCCAATTTCCATCTTTTCCGGTTCGAGGAAAAAAGCAATTACTGATACCTATTAAAGTCAATAACATAAATAACAACGCAGATATATTCATGAACTTCATTTTACATTAGTTATGCACATACGCACGGACAGATAACACACTTAGGAAACGAGATTACATCATAATTATTTCTCACTAAAATTTGAGCAGTCGCCAAAATTTCCGTTACTTCCTCTTTTTCGCAACTGTAAATCGATATATCAAAATCATTTTGAAAATATACTTAATTATTGTGATAAGTATTTAAATTCTTTAATGACAGAATATTCAACGGAAAGTTTAAATAATGTATTCAAATATTTACTTCCTAGTTCAGTTTGTACTAATGTACACCAAACGAAACTTGTCACAACTTAAGCTTCGCTTCAGTGTTATAGCCAGAATATAATTCAACTATATTCTTGAAATTTCATATTTCTTTAAAACCCCCAAAAGCAAAGAAATTATCAACTCTTGTTGACCAAGACCATTGCGTGAATGCACCCATAAAATGAAGTAAATTTAAAAAGTCGACATTACACACTATTGGAAATTTTTTATTTCAAGTGAAAATGAATTTTTAACTACAACGTCAGCTGCGGCAAAAAATTATATTTCCAACAAAAATAAATCCCTTTAGTACAAATACAAATATTTTATTGGTTCAAACACAATTATGACAATTGGTTAAGACGTATAAAGATAATAAAGTTCAGTATAACACAATATGTATACATGTCATTTAGATATTACTATAAAAAAGCATGAACAGTACATAATAAGGACATGTAATCAACAAGGAGAACAAATATTAAATTGGAATTTACATTATTGAGGTTGTAGATTTGTTAATGCTACACATCAGCCAAATTTGAATTTCGTTTTTTCGAATAACTCGAGTATAAATGATGAAAGTAATTTCGAAGCCTTTTTCGACCTAGTGTTCATGACAATTTTGAGGAGAAGTACCATATTAAGACTATGGCAATTCGTATTAAGAATATCCGATAATTTGGATAAACAGATTTTTCGAGCTTCATTGTAAGTTGTACAATGCCAAATGTATTACATTTATTAAGCGTTGTAATCTTTTAAACTGAATATCATTGTAAATATTTATTATACATGTCATATAGAGTTCAGGGTTTCCTATCAAACTTCACACCAAGGTTGTATCAAGTCAGTGTTTCTACTTGTCAAAATGGAGATATGGCACAATGCTACTTTTTACTGAGAGCAGCGAGAACATTTTTTTCCTACTATCCCATTTATGTTTCAGCTCAATTTTATTTCTTCTCAGATCAATGATGGTCTTGTTAGTTGGAGTTTGTAAGTTTTTTTTTAGATATTTGCTGAAATAACAACATATTATGGTAGCTAGGTAAGGCACGATTAGAATAATCACAATTTTATTTTTTAATCTCATCATATTGATAATGCATGAATCAAGTCTGGTTAATTTCCTCATCACACTAATTTTGCTTAAATCAAGTCTGGTTAAATTTCTTATCACATTAATTTTGCTTAAATCAAGTCTGGTAAACTTTTCTCATCACATTCATTTTGCCTGAATCAAGTCTAGTAAAGTTCGTTATCACATTAATCTTGCCTAAATCAAGTCTGGAAAACTTTCTCATCACATTAGTATTGCCAGAATAAATGCTGGTAAGCTTTCTCATCACATTAATTATGCCTAAATCAAGTCTGGAAAACTTTCTCATCACATTGATTATGCCTGAATCAAGTCTGGTAAAGTTCGTCGTCACATTAATTTTGCCGGAATCAAGTCTAGTGATGTTCGTCATCACATAAATTTTCCCTGAATCAAGTCTAGTAAACTTTCTCATCACATTAATTTTGCCTAAATCAAGTCTGGTAACTTTTCTCATTACATTGATTTTGCCTGAATCAAGTCTGGTAAGCTTTCTCATCACATTGCTTTTACCTGAATGAAGTCTGGTAAACTTACTCATTACATAAATTTTGCCTGAATCAAGTCTGGTAAACTTACTCATTACATTAATTTTGCCTAAATCAAGTCTGGTTAACTTTCTCATCACATTGATTTTGCCTGAATCAAGTCTGCTTATCTCTCTTAACACATATATTTTGCCAGAATAAAGACTGGTAAGCTTTTTTATTACATTAATTTTGCCCAAATCAAGGCTGGTAAACTTTCTCATCACATTAATTTTGCCTGAATCAAATCTTCCAAACCTCCTCATCACATTGCTTTTGCCTAGATCAAGTCTGGCAAACTGCCCATGATGACCTTTATTGTTATTTTTTTATGTTTATATTTCTTTTGTTTTGAGCTGTGGTGTAATTTGTGTAAAAGCTTAATGTTTCAACTATTTCCTTTTCTACATAAACCATATAAACCATATAAACCTAGAAAACCTATAATAGTTGTTACTGAAGTGTATGATATTATTAATTTGGTATATGAAAAGGAATAAGTATTCATTTATTAAACAAAACAGTACATAATAAATGTTGTATGTTAGATGTGGAATTCAGCAAATAAAAGAAAATTTGACAAAGCTATCAGGTATCAAAATGTTTACAGAAATTAATTGTATTGGCGAAGATTAGATAGACAGTAGACATGTTTGTTTTCGGCCAAATGGGCGTCGATTAATATTTAAACTGTGCAAAATTCAAAATCATCACAATCACAATCTTCAAAAAATCAAAATACATTAGCTTTGCCTGATATTTTATTTTGCAAAAGACACAATGTTCAGTTAGTAGACAAGGAGCTGATTACTGTCACAATACATCAGCACAAACAAGAAACAGTAGTTGATATCTACCCATAATAAAGTGTAAGTCTGTTTAATAATATGGCTGTCCAAAGCATTAATATCCCTGCTATATATAGGTTTTTGTTCCATTTAAATACACTCAATTTTGGTGTTTTAATATTGACTTTTTATCTTGTAGCCTTGTATATGAACGTAGATGATAGTACAAACTACTACATTTCATCATTTATATATTTAATAACATTTTTAAATGGACTGGGAATTTACAACACAATAAAAAAAAACAAAATATGCAATTAGTTAACAGGATAATTCATTTTCTTAAAATAAAAATAAACATGGCAATTTTGCCGTTAAACAACCTAATAATACAACCTATATGCTAATATGACCAGTTTCTAAAGACTTAAGGTGAAAAAATCAATGCAAATCAACCAAGCTTACGTTTTGTCATATCATGACATATACTCTCAAATGGAAATGCAAGCTATCTCGATCTCTTCGTAGGTTCAATATTCAGTTGATACTTTTTAGTAACCTAACATCTAAAATGTGTCAAGAAATACAAAGGGGATATTCGAGGAAAAGGGAAAATGTAAAAGTACTGACAAACTCCGAACTGGATGACTGTAACTTAGGCACAACATACCCTTGATTGAGCAGCTTTTTTGTCAGGAGCCGGACCCTATCTATGAAGTCCTATTTATTAATGCTGCGTATTTAGCGGAATGTGTCTGTGTATAGTGGCATGCTGAGAAGTTGGCCTATAAGAGCAAATCAAATACGTTATGGTAATATCGGCAGAACTTGTTGCTTTTTTATGATAATTTCATATACAGAATGTGTTATCAATAACATTCTCACCATCATGGTATTAAGCTATGCAAATAAATGGTTAAATTCTAATGTTTTGGGCGGTAGATATATCTGATGTTAAAAGTCTTTTTTAGTAACAACCAAATTTAGACATTAATTAGAATCTTTAATGCAAAGGTAATAAATTGGCCACGTGGTAATCAGTAAAAGAAGTACATGTACATGTAGTATATATATCTACAAACACAAACACAACATTGATTAATAAAACCAATAACGATTTGATCATTGTAAACCCTATTTCCAAACTCTTAACGGAAACAGAAAAATCCGACAATTATGTTAAAACGGAAGCTTGTTTTAATTGTAAAAAAAAACACTATGACAACCATCAATTTTGACTGTTTGATGGAAATACAATGATAAAGAAGCAAGCAATGTTAGCAACGTTTTTTTTAGCTTTGGAACTGTATTTTAGCAAGATTATAAGAGTGTCGTTGGGACAAAACCTAACAGATCTGGGCACCTGCTGGTGAGTTTTTCTAAACTTAAATCTGTTTAATATCTATCTGGCCCTGTTCTTCTTAGTAATAATTTAATAATTACGTGTATAGGTCAAACGGGCAATGACAATTCAATAAACCTATAATAATTAAACTTCGTATATAGCATTGGACATGATGTTCTGTAAGATAACGGCTTGTCCATTCTTGTCAAGACAATTCTACATTGGCTTAAAGGCGTAAGAATAACATGAACTGAAACTATTATTATCAAAATATTGCAAACAAGTTTATGGAAAAACATACTTTGTGTGTTCAGAATTGGTTTTACAATATAAAATACATACGTGTGCAATAACAACTTGCATTGTACTTTAAACACATTTACTATAACAAGGATACATCCAACCAAGGTTAAAATCACCTTTCCCAAATTTCTATGCTCGCAAACATGAAATGGTTGATATTCATTGTATCAGTTTATCTCAACTAGTTATGGACCTGTTACCGGTGATACAACTATAAGTTGACCTCTCCTCGAATTTATGTTTAAGGATTGTACGACGGGTGTTGCCCCAAGACAGAGGAAGTTATTGGATTCGTTGCCTTTGTTCCCTGTTTTCATGTTATCTTATTTCTCTTGTCTCTTTGAACTATGCAATTTCGATCTCAAACATGTGCATTTTACACCGGAAATTTAACACATATATCACCTGATTCTATTGTCAATCCGGTCAAGCATTATATATTTTTCAGAATCATTTAAAATGAAACAATTTTAATTAGAAACAGAACGCCTTCCGGTTGTTACAAAAATGAGCCTTAAAAATTGTAGCAATAAATCACCAAAATGAAAAACGTTTTCTTTTTTGGCATGGAAGTTAAAAAAACAACTCGATTTTTGGATATCGTAAAAACTAAAACAACACATTTGACGTGCAAGTTAACCGTTATTTCATTTTTGGTATGGATGTTTTAAATAATCTCGGAAACCATAAGAAAACATTAACATTAATTGACGTCATATTTGCCACTAGTGGAGCAGGACTTACCCTTTCGGTGCATCTGAACTCACCCTGGTTTTTTGTTGGATTCGTGTTTCTCCAGCTTTAGTTTTCAGTGTTGTGTTGGGGTTCTATATTTGTCTTTCGTTTCATTTTGTTGGCCATGGTCTTGTCTGTCTTCTGACTTAACGATTTCTGTGTGGTCCCTTGGTATATTTGAATCCTTAAAATATTTCAAAAGAGTTTGAAGACAATGTATCCATTAGGATCTATATTAAACTGAGCCTTAACTTGTCTTATCGGTTGTATGTTTAAAATGCACTGACAATTTCACCAGATTACCCAAAGCTTCATTGGGTGAACGTATTATGTGCAGCAAATGTCAGCAAATTTTTAATTAATTTATACTTGTAACAATACAAATTCCCTTAAGTTTAGTTCCATGTCATTTTATTTCCTTTGAAGCATGAAGCTCAATAAGAAACAGAATTGAATTGAATTCTTCATAGAACAAACGATTGATATTTTAAGCTCATTATTCTATCTCCGATGCATTTAAAAATCAATATCTAGTAAATGTCTGCAAATGTCAGAAAAAAATCAATTTTGGCACCAAACTGTTCCAGAGTTCGTAAAGCATTCCTTTTTCAAAATTCTAAGCCTTAAACTAAAAGTTGAAAAGCGCGCTGTCTTACCATAAATACATGCTACGGCACTAGCAATGGAGCAATTATTGCTTGTCTTTTGAAATATCAACCAAGGGCCCGTTCACTCTACTTGTTTAATTTTTGCAAGCATTTCTAAAGGAGACTGATATTAATTTAGTGTATTTAATAGCTATTTCCTAATCATTGGGACAAAACATATTTATGGATCAATTGGAAATATAAATTTTGCAAAGAATTTGGCAATATTAAGTTGAAGTGAAGATTGTTGCACAAATTTTCATTCCAAATACTCAGCAAATATTTATGAAGAAACGCTTAATAAAGATCTTGATTAAATGCAGACTCCTTGATATTCACACCATATTTTTTTCGCACTAATCTCCCCTTTAAACAGCATTACCTTCTGTAACTTTAAATAACTGTTGCTAAGTTTTTTTGTTTTTGGTTTTTTTTTTTTTTGAAGGAGAGGTTCTAAAGGCAGAACAGAAAAATACTGTTGTTATAATTATTACTTCTACGATGGTCAATGTATGGGTGAGTGTTTGTTGAACTGATTGTATTAGTAACAAAAACATGATAAATGAATCTCTTAAATCGTTCTCAAATGTATTCCGACATTGACTTGTTAAAGTAAATTTTATCAATAGTCAGTGTGTGTTATAATAGTCAATATTCAGCTGGTAACCTTTAACTTAGATTTATATATCAATAAAAGAGCAACGATGGTCACACTTCCCAAGATTTTTTTAATTCTGCTAAAAATTCAGTAATTTTATATATATCGAGTTTTTACCTTTTGGCAATTTTTCGAGTTTTTCCTCAAAGTGTTTACACAGGTGAATTTTACCTTAAAGAGAAACGAAATATTTGTACAAAGAAAAAGTAAATCAATTATGTTTTTATATGTATGTTAAGTCAAGATTTTTATACGGCTGTCATTGGATTTTATTTTTGTGACAGAATGTAAACCAGGAACAAAAGTGAGCGATAACGTATGCAAACCATGTTCCCCAAATAAGTACGGGAAGAATTGTTTACACACCTGTGTATGCACACAAGACCAAATGTAAGTATATCGTACAAAATAAGCTTAATAAATTCAGGAAATCAAACCGTTCAAGTCAAACATGCCTTAAATATCACCGCTATTAAGCCATCCCATGTATTAAAGGTCACTCTATGGGCTCTTTTATACTTCAAAAGCAATTGTCGCACGACTGACGCGCGACATTTGCGAGACATCGTGCGATTTCATGAAACGTCGCGCGAAAATCGATAGGTACTTCTTCTTCTCGTAGTTTATTTATACTTTACAATTTCACCGAAAACAGTGAGACATCGCGCGAAGTTATCATAGCCTGTGTACTTTAACTCCTATACCTGAAAACAAAATTAATCATTGAGTAGTGAAAGAATCAGACAGCAGTTTTACTGTGTTCTGCACTGTAAGTTTAAACAAAATATGACAAAAGAATACATCTTATATATAAATATACTATTGCTATTTTTCGTATCATTTCTAAATTATTTCTTTTATATTCTTGCATTCACCAAAAGACCAAAGGGCCAGCCAAAAAGTCGACAAACATGGCAATCTCTAGAACACGAACATGATGGAAAATGAGAGAAGTAATGACAAACCAGTGAATAAATATTCATGCTCACTAATTATTACAGCTTGTTTTAATTATATACCTACGATATCAAAATCATCTTAGTTTTCCAACATATGGTTTCAACAAAAAAGAGAGGGTCGAATAAGGTTCCAATTTAGACCTAAATATAACATCTTTGATTGTCATAATTTGTACAATAAATCAGTTTTTTTTTGATAAAGCACTATCATAACATAACGTTTTGTCCCAAAACTTCATAAAAACAATATTTTTACAAAAACATCGTATTACATGCATTTTCCAAACAGTTTTGCATTTTAGAAACAATTCCTGTAACCCTTTGTCAAAACATTTCTTATGAGTAAAGAAACGTCTCTCCAAAAAATCTTTTTGGTCTATATATGCGCAAGTCATTTAGTGCAAAAATAATTATCATTACGCCTTATATGTGTAGTTTATTTTCAAAGCTTTATTTTTATTTATTTTGACTGAGAAACTTCTTCAAATGATCATTTTGACAATTTTTGCAGATGCAACCCAGAAGCAGGATGCATTTAAAGTTCCAACACAAACAGAGGTATGTGTGCAATTACGAATTAATCAATGCAGTGTTGCGTAACGCGTAACGTGTAGCAAACGCTATTTCAGAAATATTCTTGAAAGAACAAGTAAGCAGTTTATTAATCATTATCCAGTGGGAGAAGGTACATAGCCGAAGACTTAGATTGCCACATGAGAAATAGCTGTCTTTCACACTTTATTCCTCTATTCTATTTGTCACGTTCGGAGGAGCTATTTTTCAACAGCAAGCTGGTATTCCAATGGGCACCAATTGTGCCCCTCTCCTCGCTTACTTATTCTTATATTCCTACGAGACAGAATTTCTGCAAAACCTCGTTAGGAATAAAAATATTAAAGATGCTAAATCT
>JAULBM010324008.1:0-13371 GCA_032357055.1 Geukensia granosissima | reverse complement strand
TCAGACAAGTCTGACAACTGGGCTGGTGAATACTCTCGGGGACCAATGTTCCACCAGCAGAGGTATCGACCCAGTGGCAATGATTCTTAGCCAAAAAAAGGATCAGTCAATAGAGAAACTGAAGATAGATCTCCATTTAACCGCAGGCAAGAATTTGAAATGGAGAGTCCGTGAAGTTCACACCTTCTTCTACCAGACGCTAATGCTAACAAAAAGCAGCATTGTAAGATAAAAATTTAATGTGAACTGATTCAGCACGTTCAAAAGGTGAAACATTAAAGGCTGATAAAACTTCATCTAAATCTCACTAAGGCACTAAAATTTTCTGTCTGGCTTTTTACAGACTAAAATTACGTACCAAAAACGAATCTAAATTCATTTGATTCTACACCTGAACCTCCAGAAACCATTTAGGTTCTGGAAATGGTCGATCTGTAATCTTTGATAGTCGAAGGAGAAAGTCCCTAGACTTCAAACAGATAAACCAGAAAATCTGAAAGTTTCTTGGCAGTAACTTGGAAAGGAGTAACTTCCCTTCCAGAACACCAGTAAGAAAATATTGTTTATAAACAATATTTGTTTATTCTCTGACTGACCGGGCGATATGCTTGGCTGCTTTTCAGAAAATTCTCTCTCAAGAGGTTTATTATGAAAGCAACCAAGGTGAAGATGTAGATTATCTGAGTGTTGGTGAGGAACTTTTCCTCTGAAATGCGAGAGTAGGTCTCGTCTCGGAGGTAAGAGAAAAGGTGGAACGCAGGATAGACGAAGAAGATCTGGAAACCACACTTGTTTTGGCCAAGCTGGAGCAATAAGTATGATCTTGCAATTCTCTTCCGCAATCTTCGGAAGCACTCACTCCCATGAGAGATTCATGGCACCGACGGCTAGCTTGGGATCTGAGACTGGAGATAACAAGATGGGCATCTTGTGATTTAGACTTTTAGCAAAAAGATCTAAATGAGATGAGTTATAGCACGAAATACTGATCGGTGGTGTTCTTAGGAGAAAGAGTACTGGATAGTGAGTCTGCCAAGAGGTTGACTTCCCTGGAATGAGCCAGGGAGAGACAATGAAAGCTTCCCTGATTCTGGGGATAAGCTACCATAGTTGCGTTGTCTGGCTTACACTAGATATTTTTTTTTGAAATTGTAGAGCTAACAGGTAAGCTCTCATCTATAGCACATTGATGTGTTCCATTTGTTGTGCTGGAGCCCAAGAACCTGACACAGTTTTCCTTCGAGAAAAACTCCCAAACCAAGACGAAAGGCGTCTGTGCAAAGAGTCAGTTCTGGAGAGATTGGTGCTAAGGAAACTCATTTTGCCTGGCTAACCACCAATGAAAGTGAGGAATCACTGAGTGGTGAACTTGAAGTAAAGCTTCCTAATCCTTAGAGGCAGAAAACCAGAACTGGTGGAGCTAGAATTGAAGAGGACGAATATGTAGACATCCCAAAGATATGATATCTGTTAAAGAGTTCATAAGACCCAGCAGTTTTAGAAAAAGTCGAGCTGTTAGAGACTTTTGTGAAAGAAACAGGTGGATTTTCTGACAAAGAAGGAAGAATTTCTCTGTTGGAGTAAACACTAAACCTAGATATGTCCAGTAGTGTTCCCTCAGAAAAACAAAAAGCTGTGATGGGTTTATCTCGTTTTTTTAATGAAACTAGAATCCCCAACTGCAGAAGAAGGTTGGTCGCAGTTTGGTTATGAGACCAAAGAGTTATGGACTGAATTCTTTCAAAAGGGTATCGTCAAGATAACAATGGATCTCAATGCCTAAACAATGAAGCCCATTTTTTGCATAACCTTAGTAAAAACCAACGGCTATAGCAAAGCTTTGAATTGATAAACCTGGTTGTTCAAAAGAAAACGAAGGTACCTCCTGTACACTGGAGAAATCGGGACATGAAAATAAGCGTCCGAAAGATCCATTGAAGCTGTCCACATAAATGGACGAATCGAAGTTTGTTTCCATCTTGAAATGTGGACCAATTAGAAAAGTGTTAAGAATAGACAGGCTCATGACAGGTCTCATTCGCCTGTTTTCTTCGGAACCAGAAATTAAACCCTGGATCCAGAAGAGAAAGAGGCACTATTTCTACAGCTTCTTTGCGTAGTAGAAGTGTAGAGACCTCCTCCGAAAGAACCTAAGCTTTGCACTGTATTTTCGTATAGAAAAAGGAATCGGAACCGGGGAAAATGGAGGTAGAGATCTGAAATGAACACCCAAGTGTCGGTGGTGACATCCGATTCTGAAAATTGGATAATCTTCCACTACTGGAATTGTAGGAATTAGAAACCTAGACATTAACCTTAACAGGACGAGGATTTTTCCTGATAGCCACCCGAACTTGCTCCAAGGAAAGTCCAAAGATCTTGTCCGTTAGAGTTAATTTTAATAGGGAGTCATTTAAAATTTAACTTACATTGGACTTCTTTTGAATCTCGGACTTCTTAGATAAAATTAGCTAGGGTAATAAATAAAAACTGGGAAGCGTCGAGACAAAGATCTAACTGAATAAGGAAAGAACTGACCTCTGAGAAAAGTTCACTGTCTTGACCGTGAAGCAGAAAACCAACACAGGACAGGAATGTTACCCAGTACCCAGTACCCGGAACCTTGTAATCGGAAATGACAGATAAGCACTTCCTTGGGTTATGACCAAACCGCAAGAAGCTTCAAAGGAAATTGGGATAGGGAGGAGAGAAAAAAGGAAATTTTTCTACATCTGTCATGAAAGTGATGACTCGTTTTCTCAAATGCTCATTAGAGGGAGGTGCTTCATCAGTTTCAGGATCTCAAGGATATCCATCATCAACTGATGGATCTATTCTTACTGCGTGGACTGAGGCGAAGGGGGATCAGCTTCTTCTCAATCAATCTATTCCCCTTCTTGTCTCCCTTTCCAGTAGAAATAAGACTATCCTCTCTTTCCTCTTCTTCATCCTGGCGAATAGGTGAAGAAATAGAGAAAGCAACAGTCTTAACAAATAAGACTGGATTGACTTCTTGAACTCAGATAAGGTGTCCTTGAAATCTTTTAGGAAATCATGGTTAACAACAGGTGTAAAGTTGCTACAAGTAGGCGGAGCTACAGTAGCAGAAGAATCCCGGTCATCTGGAACCCTACCGTTACCTCTAAATGGAAGATGAATAGGTGGAGGAGGCCAGGAGTATAGAAAAGGATTATGATCTGGATACTGACCATAAGATAGCGTTCAGGCCAGGGAGAGCGAGACCAACTAGACACTGATGGTTCCCCCTGGTATAGTAAACACCGAATCATAATAACGTAATACTGCCGTAAAGCTTTGTTTTCTCTCTTGTCGTAGAGCTTTGTTTTCAATTTGCTTTTTATGTCAATTCTTGCTATGTTTAGAAATAAAGCAGACCTTTAAGCGTCTGTAGTATTCCCAGTTTGAAGTTCATAGGATATATGCGATCGACAGTCACTTAATATAGAATTCTGAAGTGAAAGTAAATCACATCTTTACAGTGGGACGTGAAACCGAAAGGTCTAGCCAACTTTCTATCATTATGTTTTTTTCTGCTGTGGTCCAATATCCTATCGTCATTCCCACGGTAACCAACTGCGCTGCCATTCTCGTCGAGATATTCCTTCATTCGTATGAAGCGGAATTCATACACTTTCTTCTGCAGAAAATGATAGAAAGTTGACAGGTTAATCAGGGTTTTGCCACCATTTGACTTACCACATTGCCTTAACGGTTTTTGATAAAAGTTCCTTTTGCTTACATTACCTAATTCTTAAAATAAACAAGAAGCAATAAAAAAGAAGATATTTTTGTTTCTTTGCCTTTATCAAGATTACAACAGAAATTGATCCTACGTATTTTTGCCATGACCGATATTGGATATCTTCCCAATTCGCCATAAATAAAAAATGATGTATTCTGTTTCAAATGTAAAGAATTCCTGTGCACAAAACCAAAACCTTTTGCACCAGGCGGCGTCACACTTAAGTGTATAGCGAAGACGAGTGAAAAAATCAAACTCGCCACGAATCAGCTGATAGTGTTGGACGTATTCATCATGTCAATCATCCTTTTAGCGTATTTAAAACGCGCGTCAATCGGATTTCAAACGTACTTGAGGGCGTATATAAATATTGTTGGGCGCCAGTGAAACGTGCCTTTTTTACGGGCGTATTTTGCACGTATATCTAGCGTTTAAGTGGGTATTAAGAATATACATTTACGTGAAAAGTACGTACGTGTCGCGTTTCTCAAACGTGCTTGTTACGATTAGAAGTGCTTTGTCGTACGTCAAACGCCCGAAATGAAATCGAAAAATAATTTTTGCATATGCAGCGTGCCCGTGTCGAATTTCAGAGTACCTTTACCGCGTTGAACGCGCTTATAAAATCCATAACGTGTATATAACGTTCGGATATACGCTTGACACTCGCTATTGTTAAAAACATTTTTTACGCATAATAATGTCTAGCTGTAGCGTTTTGTGGACGTACACTATTTGCATTCCGGCGTACTATCAGCATATGCATCACACAACTAACGATTATATATATAGCGTGCTTTTAGCGTGTTTGCAACGTAGATGAACATTGAAGATTTTCTTTGTACGCTCAACGTACGCTGGTCTACA
Source organism: Geukensia granosissima (assembly GCA_032357055.1). NCBI lineage: Eukaryota > Metazoa > Mollusca > Bivalvia > Mytilida > Mytilidae > Geukensia > Geukensia granosissima. The sequence goes on along the minus strand of JAULBM010324008.1, from coordinate 8,741 downwards.
CGCCAATGTGTGACGCCGCTATATATGCAAATAACGCGTACAATAAAAATCACTATATACAAAGAACGATTCGCAAAAACGGTTGATTTTTGTAACCCGCGAATGTGATTGCTGTTCTCTGGCGATTTTGTAAGCAGACAGACAACCATTTTCATATTCTTGTCAAGTATTTAAGTATAAAAGTAAAAAGAGTATCTGTTTTACACCAGTTAGTCTAAGTGCTTCGTTATTTATTGCCCATATTACAAATTCTCATGTTTATAGGCAAAAATGTCGCTGAATGATACAAAGGAGATAACGGACAGAAAATGGCTGTCAAATCCTTCTGCACATTATTTTTTGTTATTTTTATTAGGAAAAACTTAAATATTTTGGTTACTTTTACTAAAAGATTTGGAAATATTCCAATAAATTAAGGCTTCATCAGTCAGATGCTACTTCTGATTTTTGTTCCGATTTGTACATTGCTACTTCTGATTTTTGACAATGCGACGTCTGAATTCAAAAGAAGCGACACCTGACTGTTGTATTTAAAAGATCGTTATATAGGACAATAAATTAGTTTCTTTACTACAATTAGTTAAAATATCATAGGGGAATTATAGAAAAGAACGAATTAATCAATGATGTTTGTGTTATGCATCAGTTTTATTTTCGTAAACATCCGAGATAACATACTGGCATTGTTTCATTCCAAAATATTAAAACACAAACAATTTTTCATTAATTTCTCAATTTCGAGAAACATTTTTTAATAAGGTAAACAAATTGGGTCGTGGGTTTCTCAAGGAATATTCATACATGGACAATAAATTATATAAAAAGCCCAACTGAAAATTTAGGGAAAAGCTGATCATCACCGGTTTGAAATCCAGTATTGTGTTTTATTTCCATATGCACTGATTTTAGAACCTATTATTTTCCCTCTGTGTGTATATGTTGTTGTGTTTCTCCTGCTGAATTCACAGTATATATCTCATATGAAATAGGAGATTTGATATAATTGTCTATGAGACAGCCACCCAAAAAGCATATATTTCAAACATCCAGGTCACCACAAGTCATTCAACAATGGACTTAAAAATAATCGGCCAATTTAGGTTACAATGTAAATAAAACGATTTTTTTAAAGAAAGTAAGTGAATATATAATATATCAATTTTCACCAAGAAAATCTTTGGTAAATGTCGGTACAATTTCAGTATGTAACTTCGGCATGAAATGTTCATATTTTTACTAGGATTTCATAGGGCACAGCAATAATTCGTCGTGTGTGTAGAAAAGTAACAAAAATCAGGTAGCGAAGTGTCCACAATCACGTACTGCGTGAACAACAATCACATCTCCCATTGCAATGACTTTTTACAATACTTTATCATCCATTATACACGATTAAATTGCGATTTTCGTAATAATGTATTAACTGATATATATTACCAACAATTTCAAATATTAATGATTCTGTGGGCGTTGAGAAAACAAATAAATATTGGTTATGGGTATGCTTGCTTAAAAATGAATTTCTTCGAATGAAACAACAATCTGTTATCTAGTATTGATATTTTTATGTGCCTGGTTATAATTTTGAAAGACGTTCATCTTGGAAATGAATTTTCTTTCTTGATGTGACATTTGCAGAATGATTGATTTTTTGATTGACAACATTTTTAAGTGTTTGACGGACGTGTGATTTAAAGGGCTTTTGGCATTCCGGTGGGGACCAACCCCTTCTCGCCGATTATATTTTATTTGTTTGCACAGGCACCTGTGGCATCAGACCCCCACTTTTTCTCTTTTTATTTGATTTGTGGTGTAAAAATTACGTGCTTTTATCTAATATCACGTATACGGATTCGAAAAATGCAGCGGGTCGTTTGGTCGACCAAGCGACCCGCAGCATTTTTCGAATCTGTTATAATAAATAACTGCACGAAATTTTTACACCAGAAATTAAAAAAAAAAAAAAAACAAATAAAAGAAAAAAGAGAAAAAAGGGCTGGGGGTCCGATTCCACGGGCACCTGTGTTCGTATGAAGCTGAATTCATACCTAAAATTAAAACTAGAAATTGACAGTAAGAGTGGTATATGAACTAAACTTTACGACATCAGGGATTACTTTGATTTCCCCTTTGTAAACTGTCCGTTCATGCCTAGGAACATTTCGGCCACATCTGCATACGGATTGTATATTTCTCAGTTGATTCGCTTAAAGTCATCACTCCAGAATTTTTTTGGTTAACCATCATGATATGGTTGACCGGTACGACATGTCCATTTCACAAATGACAATGGATATCTTTCCACTGTCGTGATTTCAAATTCGACCCTTTTTCAGGTTGTGACTATACACCGGCTTTGTCTACTCAGTAAGACTACGAGTGCCACTTATGAGTGGAGTTGTTAAATCTTGCTCCTGAACTCATCTTACTTCTTGTAGGGTCCATGTTACTCTAGCTTTAGTTTTCATTGTAGTGTTGTGTGTGTACTATGTATATCTTTCGTTTTTATTTTGTTGATCACGATCTCGTCTCTCTACTTATTAAACGACTTCTGTCTGATCTTTTGTTATTTTCGAATTCTTTTACGATGCCATAGTTCCCATAGCAAACAAGTCGCGCAAAGTATGGTTTAGGGAGACCAACTCTGTCTTACCATAGGCGCTTGCTTCATGGACCCTTACCACTCGCTAGTGAAATTTATTTTATTATATTATTTATATCGTTTTTTGTTATTTATTTATTTTTGTGGTGGTGGTGGTGGTGGTAAAGAAATTACGTGGAGTTATTTTAGAATACCAGAATCATAGAAATGCTGGTGGTCGTTTGATATTTATTGAATTTGTCTATTCTGTTCTTCAATAACAGCATGTACAGAAAGTTTTAAACCACAACCGCCACAAAAATTGTATAGAGAGTTTGGGGTAAGGAGCCATGCTTTTGGTACTCATTTCATATACATATGTTATTTGATTTTCATCTTAGTGGTAAATTTCATTCCCTCAAGATGAACCTGTGAAACCCACAATGAATCGTAACAAAATGAAAATAACTGACATTTTAATAGCTGATATTTTCTCACATTGGTTAATAATTCTATCCTTAAACTTAATGAAACAATTAATTATTGATGTTCCGTTCTGTTCCTAAGGCTGTTCTTTGAAATACATCACTGGAATTATACAAATATTACCTGCTTTGACATCTTCATTTCAGTTTAATTATTAGAATAATCGATTCGGAATTATTTAAAAATTGAAGGTTTATCCCTAATTTAAACAATTGGTTGTATACAAATATTCTTACTGGTATCATTACGCTGCATTAAGCACAGGGTATACATTTAAAGAGTATATCCTTGTGAATGCTTCAATGGAGAAGACAATTATTTGAAACGATTTAAATTGATACACATTTTAGTCCATATTTACATTTTGCTTAGAGCCAAAACAAATTAATGTGACGGAAACTACAATATAAAAATAGACTTTAAGGATAGATTTTATAAATTCTCATTTTCTACAAAATGTTTTGGATATGTTCTGTTGTTATCATTGCAATAGTTGGATTTAATTTCCATGGTAAGTTACTGTTTTATATCGAAATATAAATATATCAATAAATTGTGTATACAATTATCTGATGTTGTATGGAATAGAATGTTCTCCTTACAGCGAATGATAAGTAAACTGGGATAAGTTTGAATATTTTTATCTATACATTTTATTGAAAATGTTCAGATAAATTAATCCCAAAGGTGAAATATATTTTAAGATGAGCATTTCATTCGCCTATCTTTTTAAGGTGGCACTCGGGTCCAAAAAATAATTTTCACGCAGAAAGTACCGTTTTCGTTTCTAAACAAAATTAAATGTGAATCATTGGATCACCACTTATAAAACAGAAATTTGTACATTTGAAAATCTAATTTGTAGGTTTTCCATCGTGTTTTTTTTTTTAATTTCAAACTTCTAACATTTCAGAAAATTTGTATGTTATATTAGATAACTGCACGTAAAAAGGTCCCATATGTCCCAAGCGGCTGTGATAATGTATATGATAAAGCTCTTCTGTTCTAAAATAAGACTAACGAGACATATTATACGTATGTTACTTTTATATTATGCCTTGTTCCATCGGAACTTCCCTCCAAGGGCGATTAGTTGTTCGGTTTCTTCGCCTGAAGGTGAACCCGCTGCTAAAATGTGTCCGTTTGTTTGGCGGGTTATAAAAACTCGATCACGCCGGGGATAAGTATACGCCAGTTGATTTCTCCAACAGGGGTGAAACTCCTCCGTTTGTTGAGCGGGACGTATAAATTCTCAACCCGTCTCGAACGGAAACGTGCCAGATATTCCCTGTCCTTCGCGTTCCACCTAGTATAATACCATAGTATAAATGATTGTTTTTGTCGGGCTAGTATGCAAAATATCAAGTGTAATGTGTTGTGTTTTGTGTGCTTTTATCGCCTTATATGCCGACTTCTCATGGTAATTTAGCCATGGTTTAGTCTATTGTTTTGTATTCCTTTTTATCTCTTTTCATAAAACACAGAACTTTTTAGTAGGCCAAGTATATTTTTTCTTCAGTATATTTTTTCTTCAGTAAAATAGTTGAACAAATCTCATCCTGTACTTTCTGTAGAGTAAATGTTTTCAGTAACAAAAGAGGTGAAAATAAGAAGAGAAGAGACTGCATATTTTCCGTTTTTATAGAAAAGGAGGACGAAGATAACCCACACCAAACCAAACAATATCATACAAAACACTTCTCACAGAAAAAAAAATCGACCCCATAAAAACGAGGGGCAATCTCAATTACTTCGGAATGTTAAGCAACTTCTGCTCCACAAGCAGCACCCGTCTTCTTCTCGAAAGCCGTCAGTAATGAGTCGCACACCTCGTGTTCTTGTAAAACCGTCAGTAATGGGTCGCACACCTCGTGTTCTTGTAAAGCCGTCAGTAATGAGTCGCACGCGTCGTGTTCTTGTAAGGCCGCCAGTAATGGGTCGCACACCTCGTGTTCTTGTAAACTGTCAGTAATGGGTAGCACGCGTTATGTTCTTGTAAAACCGTCAGTAATGGGTCGCACACCTCGTGTTCCTGTGAAACCGTCAGTAATGGGTCGCACGCGTCATGTTCTTATAAAACCGTCAGTAATGGGTCTCCCACGTCATGTTCTTGTAAAGGTGTCAGTAACGGGTTGCAAAACTGTGATGACAGCAGTAGGAAGATATCCGTTCTCATTGTCAAATGAATATTTCGTATTATTCATAGACGGATCCAGACTTTTGGAAAAGGGGGGCACATTTTGTTGACCTCTTGATTCATCAATTTTCTGGATTTTTAATGGAGATTAAGACCAAAATTTAACCACACTTTTCCTTATGTATCATTTTTGCGTTTCAAAGGGGGCACCAGGCATGGCCTCCTGGACTTCCCCCTGTTATCTTATTAAATCATAATGACGACCGAAAAAATTCTTTTTTTTTTGACAACTTTAATCCTTGGTTGGCTTTTCTGGCAACAGCAATACTTTAATAGTTAAAGCCTGATATGAAGCACAAGCTATGAATAGGTTTTATAAATTTTAAAATAAAATCATTTCATAGCCGAAAAGTAATTTTCATTCTTATTCATACAATTACAAATTTAAAAACTTTTTAAAAATTAATGACTAAAACTTTAATTTTAAAAACCGATATAAAATTTCAGAAGTACCAACGGAGACAGCTTTCTCAAATTAATGTTTAATTTCAGTCATTCGCGTAAAATATCCATAGTTGGGTCTACATTGACACTGATTTGAATAGTGTGTGCTACTCCTATGAGCAATATCTCAATCTTTAACTTCAATAAAGTAGTGAAAAACAATGTTGTCCTTACCATTCCTTTTAGGATAATCTGTAATCAAGTGGACGTCGTTGTTGTTTAAGTGTTAATTGTTTTACATTGTTTACTTATTTGGCCGATATTCATTACAATTGTATATCATCACTTTTATTTTGGGGCCTTTTACATGTACAGATTGCCATAGGGTGTGGACATTTTTCCGTTGTTGAAGGCTTTAGGGCAACCTGTAGATGTCTGTAATTTATACGTTTTTTGTGTTTGTTTTTATAATTATTTTTTAATCTGGAACACCCAGTCTTTGCTCTTACTCCTAAATTCTGCGTACTTAGCGCAGAAGCAGCAAATACCAATTCTTATGTTTTTGGTTTTAAGGATCGCGCATCAAACCTACGATTTTCCACACTCGAGGCGGACACTCTTAACAACACATTATCGATACGCTTATATTACTCGTTTGATATTACAGACCAATATATTCGATTTGAAAATATTATTTGAAACAAGAAAAAAAGCAAAGTGTTAAATTGTAATTTGGACTTTAGTCGGCTGTCTCATTGACAACTTTTTATTAGAGTACACTTTTGAGATTTAATGCAGCGCGAAACTTATAGGTTTTGTAAGTAGGTTTAGTTTACTGATGAATATATCTCAATATGTTTTATTGCTATTTGAAATATCTATGATGATGTTATTTTGCTAAAAACTATAATCATTTCATGGAAGGAAACTAAATAATATAGTTCAATTCACCCTTGGAAAGAAAAATCCAGACAAAATTCCTTGTTTGAACGCCCACGTGTTTTATAAAAAATGTAAATCGCCGGAGAGTATATTAAGCTTATCTGGTTATCCCAAACTACAACTATCCTCAAATTCTTGTATATTTAAACCTAGAATAAAAATTTAAAAAATCATCAAATTTTGTAATTTGATTATAATATAGATTGCTTATTTGTGAAGGCAGCAAACCAAGAGAACTACCTGGACATATACCACACATGACAGCTGTTTGGGTATACTATGTTTTAAGGCTAGTTCAAAGATGCTTATGGGTATAACACATCGTCGAATGACAAACTATAGTTACATTTAATAAGTTCTCCGTGACGGGTTATTTTAATAGTTCTAAAATATGAGATGTTTATGTGCAACACGGTTAAATGCATATCATATAGAGATTTAAACTTTTGAATTATTAAACAATTTTTTGGTGATTGAACATTAGTATCAAACCGTCGGAACGGTTATCATAATAACAATCGAAATCATCCCGGAAAAACACACGTGGAGGCATGTTTTATTCATATTATTAGATGTTACTCAACACCTGAATACATTAATATATTTCAGTATATCGAACTATAAATATGTCTCTTAATTTAGTCTCATAAATAATGACGGGTAACTCTTTTATTTCTGGAGTAAAAATTATGTCAACTGAAAAAAATCGCGTTAATTTATACATGGATTATAAGAAAAATATTTTGGTGTAAAAATGTAGGTTCCGAATGTAGTATAATTAAGAATTGCTGTGCTCCTGGTTATTCATTTGGCATGCACATCCTCTCAGAATTATTGATAATGCCCACAGGGACTGGGATACACAGAAATCCTAAGGTGTATGTATATAGAATTACAACCAAGTCCGTCGAAGCTTAGCACTATCGAGTTTCGTTCAAACACGCGCGTAAACAATTTATTAATAGAGACGTGACGTTAACAAGTAAAAATGTAAAGTTATTTCCTATTGGCTAGAACATGACAGTTGGGAAGCACCACAGATAAAAATAGTTATATTTTAAATTTTGTTTTAAAAAAACTATCGAAGACTAAGCAGTCCATATTCGTGCATAAACTTAAAAGAACTCTAAACTCGAGGATTCTGTTCTCCGTAATCGAAATATTATTTTAAAAATATCAATGTCACTAATTTCGGAAGCAGCCAGGCTTTAACTCTTTATACATACGAGATAAACGGGCTTTATTTGTGTTTATAATTTTATAATTTTGTCCGAAAAAAAAATGAATAAATACATCCCTTTAAAGCTGAATGGTCGCACTTTTACATACAAAAGAAACAATTTTCTTCATTTATAGCCGTTGGGTTCTTTAAAGTGCCTTTTAAAAAATTTTCTTGTTTTTTGTGTGTTTCAGTCTTTTTATATATTTTTTAAAATAACTTATGATTGATTGTTGTTTATTTTTTGGGAATTTGTTTAAGCGTTATTGTTCACGTTATTTTTAGCAGTAACTATTCTGTTTCAAAGTAAATTGTTGAATATTGTATGTTTTAAAATGTAAAATAATCACAATTTTAATATTGTACTATATATGTGTGCATACATCCTTCATTTGTGTAGTTCTGGGTCAATCATAGGTGTTTTTTTTTTTGAAAAATATTTGAATTCATTGCAGTAACTGGTAACTTGTATCTTAAAAGCTGGTTCATTTAGAGAACAACACAAAAACAGCATGTGTTAAATTTCTTTTTGGTCTTATAAAAACACTTAAATATGACAGTTACTGTCTTCTCAAATACATCTTTAACCTAAATAAAAGGAAAGAAATTTTGAAATTAAATGATGAAGGGAGAAGATTTTGTGTAAATGTAAAGGAAACCCTACTCTATTTAAAAAAGAAAGAAAAAAAAACGGAAAATATTTATTAACCAGATCTAGAGTTCTTCATCAATGGTGGAGTCGCACATCCTGTAACCTGTCCCTTAGGGACTTTGTAGCTGTTTCTTGGGAATCAGCATATTCTTGGCATATAAAACTATATTTTGTGCGTCGTGGAAAGAAAGGTTAGATTTACAAGTTCTATAAAACAAGTCTTATAAAACAAAAGATATGGGGTCAGTTTCAATGAAGCATAAGCTTTATATTCGTGTAT
>JAULBM010323997.1:0-13371 GCA_032357055.1 Geukensia granosissima | reverse complement strand
TACTCGTAACAATAATTGTTAACAATAAGCTTTTGTGATCATTGACCTTTAAATGCCATAAAATCTGGTCAACTGCTACTTTTCATCGACTTTATGCACATTTTTTGGTAAAAAAAGGTACCCTCAGGCACCCTGTTAACATAATTTTATATCAAAGGGATGCTTTAGGCGACCAAAAAAGTTGGTCCCATAGAGATGTGGAAGCGGGGGTGCACGGGGGGGGGGGGGGGGGTATCTCAGATCTCATCCCACGTACTATTTATATCCTTTGTAAATTATAACAATTGGATTAATTCCGAAACAATTGAAATGAATAAACGATCTTATCCGTTTCAATCACATTCACATGCTGTGATGCATTGATGCAGACAGGTTTCGATTCACGGTTTATGCAACTATTGTCTTCAGACGCAATCGTAACTACTCGGCTATTTCCGCTTCGCTTATTGTCGTTAGCGAGAATGGCCGAATAGTTACGATTGCTTCAGACGTAGTTTTTCCGTTGTTCGATACAGGAGCAACATTTCCCAGTCGACCACAGCTATCGTTATTCTTATGTAGAACTTTTTCCTCTGTTAATGGTTGAAAACCAACGTTTCGAGAATTCGAGTTCTAGCACAAGTTCCACCTTTCGATGATTATTCTGTAGCTTCAGCTTTTGAATGCAAGGGTTGACAGTCATGGTCAATGACTTTAATTTCAGTATTATGTGAATCCAACGTAAGAAACGTTTGAAATCTTCGAGTTCAGCAAGATGGACAGTTTGTTGGTTGTTCATGACAAGCATAGCTAAAGCTTTTATCCGCTACAGTTTTTTAACGATTGATAAGCTCCATTGCAGTGATTGGAATGATTTTTTCTACTGAAGATCCGACGAGGTCCATATCAAGTATCTTGTCAATGTTGTAAGTAGACATTTGATTGTAAGATGGTAATTCAGGTTTGTTGTCACATTCAGTAGTTGATACTAGTTTGAACCAATACGTTAATCCGAGAGTAGTGCGGAGTTTCCAGATAACTCGAAAGCGATAACGCGAACTCATTTCGTTGTTTTGATCTTCTAGGCACATGGGTGTCATATCGTAAAAGTTGTAACTGTATTATTGGCATTGATTTCATGAAGTGTCTTCTGTTAATCAACAGTCAAGTGTCTCCGACTATTACCCATCTATACTCTTTGTCAAGCTATTCTGGAGTGTGATTTTCGGCCTGAATTTAATTATATGTGTATTTCAGCCTTTGTATTTATTTTAATTCAAAAGAAAGAATTATCCCACGGTTAATGGTTCATGCTTCACACTAAGCAAAAGCGTTTTGAATAATATTATCTGCCCTTGAACATTCTCTGTGGGGATTTAACGTTAAATGTTGGTCATCTTTGTTTTTGATAAGAGCGCAGAAGTTTGATCTTGATAAATAATTTTAAAAAATTGCGCTTAATTTTTACTACGACCCCCTTTTGCGATATATATCATAAGAATTATTTTTAAATTTCTTTCGAGCGCGCCAAAAAGCTTTTTGTTTGTTATTTTATCCTAGTTAAATTACTTAATTGTTGCGCAGTTTTGACAATGCGAACTCCCGGTTTCGCGCTACCGCGTGCAAAGGGCCAGTTCCAGCAAATAAATGGCCAATTTTATAATGTAAAATTCTCACAGAGAATTAAAAACTTGGCGCAGCTAAAATACACCTTAATTGCTAAAAAGTATAATTGCAAGTTACTAGCACTTTTTTCTATCTACAAAATATACAATATTTTGCGTACACAGGTTTTTCACAACTTTTTACCCGTTCCAGCAAACTCTGACAAAGAGTCTAAGTTTCAATTGTTGAGCGTATCACACAGGACAAATGTACCAGTTTAGTAATACGTTTTCAGATTTGGATGAGGGTTTAAGCCTTCACAGTTTTAACAATCCAAATCTATTTCTCAAATTAGACAACAGAGGAATGTTTTACACGAAACTGTATCTTGTATATGACAAAGGACTGGGGTCCCATGAAGCCTTTCCCTTTACCATGATGACTGTTACTTGATTTGAAATTGACAATGAGGCGGTGGCTTTTAAGAGGCAGGAACTGTTTACCCTTCCGAACCCACTGAATTAACCAACATTTTTGTTGGGATCCGCATTGTTCATGGTTTTGTGCGTTTAGATTTTTATGTATATATGTCATGTTTCGTGTTTTTACGAGATTTATTGCCGTGTCAGTCAACTTTCTTCTGTTGTCTTGCCCTTCAGTTTTCTTTTGCTTCCCCATAAGAGCACAAGTTTGTTTTATAAACTGTATTAAGATTTTTAATTATCTGACACAAACAGAGAGTAAATTGCGAGGTGGGAACATATTGTTTCTCTTGTTCTCTGTGAACTATGTATCGAGTTCAAAATCTTTTGCAGTTGTTTTTTTAACATGTTAAAGTTTGTTTAAAGTTGTTTTTCAACCCATTGAACCAGATAAGATGAGGGTTGAGTATCCCAAACACGTTTAATCCATTACATACTTTATGTGACTGTTCTAAACCAGGAACCTGTAATCCAGGGAGTCTTTGTTTTTTATGTTAAAGTGTTACTTGTTTTACATTGTATACATATTTGGCCGATTTTTGTAACATTTGAATATCATTACATTTTTAAGTCGAAGTTGCATTTAAATACTAAATCGATAAATGTAAATGCGTTTGCAGTCATATGGTTGTATGGATTTGATATCCATTCTGGAAACTGCTATTAATTCTTAGATGCATGACAAATTGACGTACATCATTTCTTTAGTTAAAACACCTACGCAGTGATTATATATAAACTTGCTGCGCTGCAGTAAACTCCTAGCTTAAGAACATCAGGTTTATTTATTATTGTGTTTGGATTTTGAACTAGGTGACAGAAACCTATCAGCAAGTTTTTTCAAGGTCGGTACATCTTGCTGTCTCTTGTGTATGTCAGGGTACTATGTATCAACGTCAAAAGTTTAAACTTATGCAGTTGGTTTTTAAACATATTAAAGTTAATGTGTTACTTATTTTACATTAACTACCTATTTGGACGATAATTGTTAAATTCTATTTTCATTGCATTGCATTTTAAGGGGGTCTTTAACAGCTTGCCTTAGGATGTGGATATGTGTCCATTATTGAAGGTCTTTAGGGTGACGTGCAGATTTTGTAATTTAAAAGTATTGTATGACTGTCTCATGGACATAGCTCATCTCCCGTTTCTATCTTAATAATACAGTTCATTTTCTGAAGAAAGCATTGCTGTTGTCGCATAAATTATTACAACCAATCAAGATTGAGTCGTCTCTCTTAAAATTTTATGGTCGCCATCACGAATTGGTTAATCCCTATGGTATCAGTACACTACCGGTAATGCAAAAATAAGTTTACCTCTTCTCGGATTGATGTTAATCCGTATTAGAGTTTAAGGATTCCACGACGGGTGTTGCACGTAAGATAGGGGGTTCTTACACTTCATGAGCACCTGTTCACACTCCTGTTTTGTAAAGGAGTTCTTTGATTCCAATTTATTGTTCTTGATAATTTCGTTTTATCTTTTAGTTTCAAATTTGTCTTGTCTCTTCACTATGCACTACTGACCTCTGACATGGTTTAACACTGGACTTTGAAATCCAGCAAAATTTGAATACGTCGATGATTTTTACTGCGTTTACCGACCTTAAGCGTTTCTTATTAAGATGTTTTTTCTATCAAAATTGAAGTTTTATCATAAAGGTGTTTGAGTCGAAAGTTGTGGGTAATGGAAACTAAAATGCAATACAATGCACATATATCGAGTACTAGCACCGTTAAGTCACGCTAAGTTACTGAAATCTTCACAATTCTATCATTTTAGTTAAATTTTAGACGGTTTTCCTGTAAAACGAAAGTGGCCACATTCGTGTTCATCCTTGATATTGAATTGTGAGTTGTATTTTATGATAATACATAACATATATAAAGGTTTTGGATGAACACGGATGTGGCCACTTTCATTTTTGACAAAAACAATCTGAAAAGTGACATTTTTCGACATATTTGGTAGATTTTTCATATTTGAGCTTGAATCGGATCGTTTTTAATGACTAAATAGTTAAAATCTTTCACATAAACTAATTGATTCAAATGAAATAGACACTTAAGAGTTTAAAAAGAGTTCAAAATCTTTCGTCAGATGAACTTGAAATTTGAGGCCAAAAACAGTCCTTACCGGACCTACTCCTTTAGAGTATATGTGTATTGACTTAATATAAAATCTTTTGCTGTGTATACCTTTATGAGGTCAAATTTTTTAAGCAATACCCTCCCTATTTTTCATGTTTGGTGTTTTGAATATTCATTTGCCAAACCATCCGGTTAAGCTTAGAAATATGTTTAGATTTTTTTTTGTGAAAGTGTATAACTAAAATGTAATCATAAATAACTGTATCGACAGTTTGGTAATTTTCCTTTGATCTAATTGCAGAATATTTCCAGTATTATGTGGGCATGAGCCTACAGCCATGATACTCAAAAATATTAGGGCTAGTGGGTCATGTGATGTTAGGGATAGTAAGAAAAATGGCCAGTTAAATGTTCAGACCAAAATTATCATTTGTATCTCAGTTCACCATATTGGGCTTGCTGATGTACTGATGTTAATTTCAGTCTTAACCTATGAAATGCTATTATTCTCTATGTAATTGTCTTTGAACATGTATGCTTAAAAAGTGCTGATTGAATGTGCCATAATTTGGTATGTATGATAGTGATAATTGGTGATCTTTAGGTAATGGTGTAACTGTGTTTATATTAATTTGTCTAGTAAACGGGTAATGGTGATTACCTGGTCTGTGTGGATAAGTGGTGTTATTGGGTTTTTGTTAATGTGTAGTGGTTTTAATTGGTCCAAGACCAATGGTGTTGGTTATATAATTGTAATGTGTAATGGTTTATCGGTACTTAATTTATTGGCGCAATACTTATTATCACTGTTATGTGTTTTAAATAATAACACTGTACATATTACAAATATTTACACTTTTAGAGATAAAACAGTTTTCTAATAATTTTTTTTCTCAAAATTTATGCACATGAAAAATAATTACAGACATGTTGGTGATAATTGAAACACAGTGGTACCCTGTAATTACTCTAATTTTTTGACACTGAAAAGCACCAATTTTTCTTGAATTTGGCAAAAGTGTCAAAAAATTAGGATTTTTAAAAAGTTTGTCAAGTTTCAGACTAGATGACTACAATCGGTAAGCATTTCGTGTGCAAGCATCAGGTTCAAGTCAATAAGGAGAGTTTGCAAGTCTGTGGTAAGTTTATCTGCTTCCACATTGTGAAAGAAAACAGTTTTCATACTTTATTTCAATGTTTTAAGTTTATCTGCTACCACATTGTGAAAGAAAACAGTTTTCATACTTTATTTCAATGTTTTTTATTGAAATTATTTTGTTTTCACTCGTTGTTTTTTAATACCAGAAGTAAGTGGTTGATTTGAAATAAAACTGTTCGGAATAAGATTGATTTGAATCCAGAAATTTGTTAATTACTCGTGGTCATTGTTACAGGAAGGGGGATGAAAATTTTATTTATTTAATGAAATTTTGCAGTCAATGAAATCTGGGCTTGAAATAAATCACATTTAACAAGGTTTAAAAAGGTAACCATGTTGATAGAGTTATCATTTTGTAGACATTTCAATATGGCGCGAGATTTGGTAAAGACATGTTTTTGGTTAGAAAAATGTTGTTCTTTTCATCTTGATTTCATTTTTTTTCTAATTATGGTAAGGCCATTTTACTTTTGTTTATTTTACTCTCAATTTCATCTGGAAAGTATCTTTTGCAAGAACTTAATTGTCTCTGGCGATCAGCTGACTGCAATCACAGGTATCATTTATTTTTACCTGTTGTACTTCAAAGGACTAATTAACGGATTAAGGGAACTAATAAGCCATAAAACAGTGATAATTAACATGTCAATCCCCTAGCTGAGTTTTTACAACTTCATTTAAAATTAGCTTGGGTATTTTTGTGACCTCAAAACATTGATCTTGGAAAATTTTTTAGCGATTTTACTCGAGTGTCGAAAAATTAGAATTTTTTAAAAATTAAAAAATCTCTAAAAATTGAAAAGTGTTGAAAAATTAGAGCGTGGAAAAATTAGAGTGATTACGGTATGTTTCTAGGGATTCCTGAAATAAAACTGTAATACAACATAAAGTTCTTATCGTTAGTTTTATGATTTACTAAAAAAAAAACATCTTTCCAAAATGTCATATAAAATCTTACAAATTAGGGATGCATCCATGGTTATGTTAAGCGGGAATTGGATTTTTACAGCCATCAAATTAAATAGATTCAAATGAATTTTGGAAGTGCTGATGACTCAAAAATGTCATAAGTCCCAAAAATTTGTCAAATTTTAATTTCAGAAAATCATTAGATGATACTGCTGTATTCATACAAAAATAATAGCTGATTTAAAAATTAAGCATGTTTTTATTGGTATACAGTTTGTCAAAATAGATTTTTTGCAAAAATAGATCTACACATTTATGAATCAGTGATCATCTGTGTGACATATATATCCCAAAGACTTTTTTTTTATTCTGTATTTTTCGCCCTGGCTTGCTGGTAGCTTTCAAAAATTTGACCGTACACAAAACAAATAAAAAAAATGACACGGCCTAACTTGGAATAATTGAACTTATTATGTTGTCCTTTGAATAAAAAAAAATATTTAATATACCATTGAAAACTCAAACTTAATATTTTCATATGAGTGAAACCATTACACTAACCCAATACAAAAGCTGAAAAATAAAAGGTGTCACTGAAGTCCCTTAAATATTACAAGAGTCAATTTTATTGTCAACTTTCAAGTCATTATTGAAAATATTTAAAGCCATTGCTAGTCACACGATTTCATTGCTGAACTTTGGTAACTGGAACAACCAGTGGCTTTTATAAATCTTGCTAGTCCCTTAGATTTTGAGCTAGTGAAGTTCAATTGCATTTACCTCAGAAAACAGTTTTATCAACATGGTTAACTTTAAAAATACAATACAGTTAACTCAATTCTATTGCAACCACTACTGTTGCTTTTGTGAGCTAGCACGTTAAAAATCTGGCTCAGCGTGAAGGTCTAGTACAAAGCAGGATTCATTCATCATCATCATTCATTAATATGCTCTTGTCCTGAATATGCATGAAATATTTGCCACTGGACGTTAAGCAATATTCAATCAATCAATCAATCTATGTATAATGAATAAATTAGATTCAACATTCCAAATACAACCATGTTTTTATAATACAATTTGTTCCAAAAGAGTTTAATATGTACTAATGCAAAATTTGCTTCATTTAAAATAATATAAATCCTATGCAATTTTTGGTCAACCACCTAGGTGGTGTAATGGTTAGCATGCTCTTCTGGAGTGTGGAAGGTTGTGGGATTGATCCCTGGTTGGGTCAAACCAAAGACATTAAAATTGGAATTTGCTGCTTCTTCAAGCACGCAGCATTAAGGAGTAAGAGCAAATACTGGTAAGCAGTCTTCTGAAAAAAAAACAAATCAGATCAACACACAAAAGTCTGAAGAAAGTTATTCTTGTCCAAAAGTATGGTTTGTAATTTTCACAATTTTTGTTGGTCTGATGTCAGTACATTTTACACTGATTCAAAAAGTGTATACTATTATTTACATAAAAATTAATTAACATGTCTCTGGTGACCAAATGGATTAGGTAGTTGATTTTAACTATACAGATAACTGCAGCCAATTGCATTGTTTGTCAGCTTCAAAGTACCTGCCAAAAATCTATGGACCTCCTAAGGGGACATCTGCTTCCTCTAGATCTGCCAATAAAACTGGCTACCACCATAAGACTGAAATAGGTTTGAAATATCACAAAGCTCCAAATATGAACAGCTACTTACATGACTGCAGGATAATTAGAAAGATTATAAATGGTATGATAATAGACATTTTTTTATAAAGTTTAAATAAAATAGACAAATTTCTGCATTTATTAAATACACTGTATATATATATATATATATTTTGCAGTGTGCTTTGAATAGTTTAGAAGAATTATCAGAGTTGTTTATTTCTGGAAATCCCTTCTCACAAGATGATGGTGTACATATATCCTACATGACAGAAATACAATCCGAGTTCCCCAATCTGGATATTTTAGATGGGGTAAGTTTATAAGTACTGACATTCAATCACAGCATGACAAAACACCACAAAATATCATTTTCTTTGTTCCTAGACTTCAGTGGATAAAAGTGTTGAAGTTTCATTAAACTTTAAATGATCCTTGAAGAGGGTAGGAGAAACCTCTGTAGGAGAAACTGTGATTCTTTTCTTTTCCCAGGATTTTTTTTACAATTCTGGATTTAATACTCAAGCTGCTTAGTTAGGCAGTTTTAAATTGAGAATGAAACAAAGTATATATTAGTGTGAAATTGTCATTGACTGTTTGATGTACAGTTAATTATCATTATAGTTATTTGTACTTTGGTATTTGGTCCATCATTAAACATATAAGCTTTTAATAAAGTGGGGTTATTTAGGCTTTCCACAAGGAGAAGGATTTTGAAGACTCTAAACTTTGGAGCACATTGTTGAAAAATGGTACAGATTTCTAGACATTTACTCCATATCTCCTATTTATTATTTACATAATAAAAAAATAATATATACATTTATGTAGAAAATGTTATCACATGTTTTTATTAAACCAAGCAAATCAAAGCAACCTTTCAGCAGTCTCAAATTGTTTTACCAATGACCAATCAAAAGTCTTCAAACCTCCATTCAAATAATTATTATTTTCTCAAACTATCCACAAGGTGTGACTAAAAAATTTGCAACATTTTTAACAATTTTAACAGCTTTTTTCTTAAGTTGGCTGAAATATTGCATGCTGCATGCAAAGCAACATTTGAAAAAACAATCAAAATTCTTTACTGGAAAGAAAGTTCCCATTTACACTTTAAACACAAATGTCTGAGATTTCAATCCTGAGTGGTAATATCATAATAAAAACCATGTAGATTCCTCTCTTGAAACATGTATTGTCAGTTTGTGTCAGACAAAAGATAAGATGATACATAATTTAAAAAAAACTAAAACTTTACCATTATTTTTTAATAAAAAGGACTAAGAAACAAATATTTCATGGCCTTATTTGTGTAGGATTTTTCTTATTTACATCATTTACAACATGTTTTTATTACAATTTTTTAGGCACATTTAAAAAGACCAGCTCACAAAGGTGCTCCTCTGATGAGACCCATGTCTGCTTCATCTAGTAAGTCTCAAAGTTCAAGTCTGTTAAATATACTTGTGAACCTTTCATAGTAATGCTGTATCTATAAAAACAAGGCAACCTGATTCAAAGATCAATACTTGTATGTGAACAGATTAACACCAAGATATATATATCATTTTTGATTATTTATAGTTTTAATTTTTCAATGAAGTAATTCAATACAGTTTGTAGATGTGAAATAAGCTTTCAGAATTGTTATTTTGGTCTAGGGTTCCAAACACAGGCCAAAAAGAGTTTTTATTTCAGTCATCCAAACTGTACTCTAACATTCTTAGATATGGGATTTTTATTTTGTTTTTAGGATGGTTAAATATGATGCCTAGTATATTTGAATATATTTTGACTGCTCAAACATCTTCTAAAATATGAAAAATCTATCAAATTAGAAAAAAATGTCTTTATTTTTTACTCATTTTTAATCATTTCAGTAGTACCACTCTTGTGTTTAACCTCAGTATTTAAATATTTTATGATGTTTAATGAGATACATCCAATGTGTAAATATATAAGCGTAACATATATGCAGACAATATGATTAGAGCAAAAAAACCCCAAGATCAACAAAAAATATAAAACATATTTTTAACATTCAAGGAAATTCACATATTCATTGACATCAGTAACTAATGCACATGTACTTTTATACCCAAAATAAAGCCAGCCATATAATCAGATAATAGCATTTGTTTTTTTCTATTTAAGAAACAGTTATAGTTAATTCTTGCTTTTTGGAGACTGGGTAATTTGTATGTTTTTCAAATTGAGTAATCTCCCATGCAGATTGCCTTAATATTGGTTTTTTCAAAAAAACCCATAATATTTATCAAGAAAAAAAATTTGTCTGATGGGCATTGATAAAATTTTTGCATTAATTTGTAGCTGAACTAAGATTTTAAAAAATAGCAACTTAAATTCCACCTTATTAATATAGTGTCCAATATGGTAGTTATCAAGATACAAAAAGAGCAAATACTATGGTTATTATGATATGCTGATTTCTGGACTGAAAATGAACTTCACTTCTTTATTTACTGCCAAGATTGATTGTATTAGAAAATTTTTTTGCCCACAATATTTTTGGCTTGGATAGAGGCTATAATTCTGTGTGGGAAACTGTGTTTCAGGCATCCGATTTTGCAGAGAGTATTTATTTCAATGCAACCAATATTTAGCAAAATACATTGGTGATGGTATTTTTTCCAGTAATCACAGTAAGACAAGTAGAATCTCAGATGAGACAGATGGATAGTGATATGAAATCAATGGAGAATGATATCATGAAAAAGTAAGACAATATATTTAAACAATCCATACAAAATAAAAGATACCTAAGTTGTTCTCAAATCATCACCCAAAAAGTGACCCATATTTTAATTTATTTGACCTGAAATTCTTAAATATTCTTGAAAAAATGTGTAGGTTAAGTGTTCTCAAGAAACTATTCCTCTACATCTCCATGCAAAAAATTTTATTCTTTGAACCACACAAAACTGCATGCGTTTGACTTGCATCACACATGCATGATAAGGTTTGTCAGTTACCTGCCTAAAGTTAGTTGTTCTCTCTCTCGGGTACTCCAGCTTCCTCCACCAGTAAATTTGGTTTGCTGTAGTTAGGAATCACCCTTTTTAGCCATTACTCTGTCATTCCAAGAATCTTGTAAGCAAGAATGAAAATAACTTCTGTGGACTTCAGCAAGGGAGGCAGGGGTAATTTGAGTTCGTAGATTTTATTTATTTGATTGAATCCACACTGACCTCACAAGAGCAGGTCTTCTTGTAGATGGGAATGAAAGTTGACACAAAGGTAGTACACCATACATCAATGTGCACTTGGAGAGTAATTGTGGTACAAATTGGCAAGGGTAGATAATTTGACATGAAGCCGGAGTATAAATAAGTTAGCTTGCTCATTTTAAAGGCATAGGTTGTGATGGGTATGGGATAGGTGAGTTGTATAAATCCTGTTGGGACAACAAACTGCAGTGCATGTGACAACTGTGCCATCTTAATGGACTGAAATAAAGCTTGCGAATACAGCTCCCCTGAAGCGATTTGTTAATCCTTTAGTAAAAAATTTCCATTTATGTATGAATTTACTTTGAAATTGTAGTGCTTAATGTGTGTATGTGTAAATAAATATGTCAGTCTTAAACTTATGGTGCATGTTGTCATAGGTATACATGTAAAATAGGCGTAAACAACAAAAATAAGATATAATATAAACATTTGATTATTTAAATTTCAGATTTGAGTTTCTGCAATCTACATTAGAAAAGTTGCCATCCCAGTCTCCAGGATCAAGTAGATCATCTGAGCTCGATGTGTCCAAGTCACATAATTTTATACAAAGCTCAAGGTATAGCCTAAACTATTACTTGATCTTTGAATTAAATATATTGCACAAAACTGTTACTTCTTCAAATATTCTTAACAAATGTTTTGTTCAGTATTTCACATTAGAAGATCTGTTTGTGAAATTTTATTCTCAGTCTCTACACATAAAAGGATGAAAATTCAACTGGACATTAAATACCACAAGAGAGGAAAGGTCGGATGAAGATCTCCAAGTGTGGTTGTCCAATACAGGGATGGGTAAAACAAATAACATTAAAATTAGTATTTGCTGCTTCCCAGGGGAGAAGGAGAAAAAACAAACATTGAGTTGGAATCATGTGTGTGGTGATGCAAGTCCTTTTGTTGCTTTAGGCATTAGCATTTTAAATATCCGTTTCGTCTTGCCAGTCTGCTACATGTCAGGTTTTCCTCATTCCTTTCACCTCAATATGCTGTTTTCTTTTATATGAAAAAATATGATTAATCAAATCAATCCGTCACTTGACACTAACTACCTTGTCACTCAAAACAGAAAAAATTTGAAATACATGTAAATTTAACTATGTCCTCTGATGATATTAAGAAAAACAAGGTTTTCAAAAACTTATAATTGTTTTTAAGATCTTTTAAATTTGAACAAGATAAGCAAAAAAAAATTGGATCCTTGGATCAGTGTTCTCCTGTTTGAGATATAGGCATTTAAAACTTTGATGATAAAATCTTTTTCTGGAGTTTCCATATGGTTTGTTCTAATAAGATCTGCCCTTTAAAACCCAAGCATAAATAACAAAAATTCTGTGAAACATTTTCAAATCATATTATTAGGTGTGTTTCAAGGAAAGTTGGAATCACCTGGCAAAAAAATGTTATTTCTTTGAAATGGATGTGAGAGAGAGATATGAAAATTGCTTACATGTACAAAAACACTCATACATTAAGCTTTTTACCAACTATCATACCCCACCTTTGACAGCAAAAAAATGTTGACACACAAATGGACAGGCAAAGTGAAAACTATAGGAAACCCACATCCCAATGAGTGTCCCTAATTACTACATTTACAACCAATAAATCAAGAAAAATACATGTTTAAAAAGAAGTATATAAATCAAATTTAATCTTTTTAGAATTGATATG
Source organism: Geukensia granosissima (assembly GCA_032357055.1). Lineage (NCBI taxonomy): Eukaryota > Metazoa > Mollusca > Bivalvia > Mytilida > Mytilidae > Geukensia > Geukensia granosissima. The sequence goes on along the minus strand of JAULBM010323997.1, from coordinate 566 downwards.
TAAAACCATATTCCTGGTATTAAGCGCCCAGGGTTTCAAAATTTTTAAACAGAGGTGCTTCGCAAGCGCAGCATGATACCACGGCAGCACATTGAAATGTGAAAGGTAAACAAAAGACCCTTTGGGTAAGTGTGGACACAGTGTATGTTGGACACAATAATGTGCTGGACACAGTGATATGACTGGATAAAAGATAAATTTGACCTATATAATCCTCAAAACTGGTGTCACTTTGTTAATTTTTTCATAAGGAATCATTTGGAATAAAAATCATCAAAATTGTTTAAAAAATAAAATTTTTTTCATATTATTCCAAGTTGAATTCCCCTGCCCCACTACTTTAACCCCTTTTAACTCAAAAACGGTAAAAGATAGAGAAAATCTATTGACATATTGAAAGCTCTCATTGAGAGGAATTAAATGCAAAAAACCCCACCAAAATCGGATGAGAAGTAAAAAAGTTTCAAAAATTAGAGCGTGGCCATTTTTGGACCCCTCATATCTCAATAACAGTAAGAAATAGGTCATGACGCTTGTGGCCTATTATGTTGACTTTTTCATGGGAA
>JAULBM010323986.1:0-13372 GCA_032357055.1 Geukensia granosissima | reverse complement strand
CCTTTAATTTGTCCAGCAAAATATTGTGTTTTGTTTCTACGCTTCAACAAATACCCCCCCCCCCCCCCCCATGTTTTTCAACCTTAATAATATGTGGTTGGTTAATAAATGTATGTAAAATTCAGATGAAAAAAAGATGAGATGTTATTTGGATTCTTTGTCAGTCTTCCCAATGAATCTTAGTTTTGGAAAGTTGATGGATAACCAAGAAATTGTATAGGACAGTCTTTAGACTACTAAGAAATTTGTCAAATACTTTAGGTCTTTGGATCACTGTACAGATAAAAGTGTTTTATTGTTATCATGACACTGTAACATTACTTTTACAGTAATGTTGATTGAACTTTATGTACGATAATTTACAATCAGCAATGCTTAATCACCGTACATGAATTAAATCATTATGTATTGTCTTAAGTTCCTTCTAACTATATTGCATCTTGCTTGTGTAAAATTGAAGTTATTTCTTTGTGATTAAAATGAAATCTTTACTGACTTTTTTAGACATTGGATGATTCAGTTGAAATGAAATTGGATTCTGATGGATTGCCTTCTATAACTGAAGAAAAAGAGATGGAACTACCAGAATTAAAATCACCGAACCCACAGTTGTCAAAAATAAGACAGGTAAAATGTACTTCTATTGTCTAAAAACATTATATCTTAGAAGCAGCGGTTTTTAGCTTACCTGACTATTGAAGCCTATCAATTTGCATTCATCCTCTGCTCATCTGCCTGTCCACATTTACTCCAAAAAATGAAACCACAATTATTGGAATATCTGATACTGTTTATGTCCCAATTAGTGCCCTTACCTCCATTTATTTTCTAAAATAGGTAAGTGCTGAGGGAACCCTAATGTTGTGTGCCAACACACAGCAATAAGAAGTGAATTTTCTTGTTTCAAAAATCATGGCAATGTTAAAATGATACTCATGTGTGCCATTTATGTTTTCAAAAATTTCTATAAAAATAGAAGATATGGCATGATTGTCCATTTTAATCTCTTCTGAAACTACTTGGCTGAATGAACTTGACCTGAAGTATCTATGGTAAGGCCTCTATAAGTTTGTATATATTGTCCCTGTCGGTGCAATAATGTGGCAGTTACTTAGAAAAAAATATGGATAAATTGGTCAGGCATGTTTGATATAGTGTATGATGTGTTTCTGACAGGCAGAGTTGAACATTTTGAAAATTTTGTCCAAGCCAACTAAGCAAATTGGGTACAGCCCTGTAAATAGCCTTTGAACTGAGGGACGAGAAAGTAGGACCTAAGCAAGTGATAACTTTAATGCTAGTTTGTTTTAAAACAAGGATAGGCTTACGAATGCTCACACGAAATTTAGAAGCAATGGAATAAACAGAACTAAGTAAACACCAATGTTAATCTGAACCAAAATTTCAGGATTATTTTAAGATTGACTTGGGTTTTGGAATTTATGGAAAATTTAATCTGACCTGTTCTCAAAAATGAAACTGGAAAAAAAACATAAATGAAACATAGAGACCGTCTCTCAGCCAAAATGTCACTTTTTACATTTTTTCGGTCTATGGGAAATTTTAATATCCAATTTCAGTCAGACTTTAATGAAGTGATCTGTGGGAAGTACCCTATCAAAATTTTTATCAGACGTTCCAACTGACAAACTTACATTGCCACCACTTCTGGTTGTTTTGGTACGTATGTCATACCTCATCAAAACATGCAGACTGACTGGCAGCCAGAAATGTTACTTTTATTTCCTATGGGAAATCCATTAACCTTCTATACCCAATTTCAGTCAGATTTTATTGAAGTTTTCTTTCGGAGGTACCCTATCAAAATTTTATCTGACATTCCTACTGACCAACTAATATCGCAACCACATTTGGAGTGTTTTATAATTATAAGTCCAGGTAAAATAAAAATTTGTCTGCAGCAGCATAGCCATTTGGAACCAATCTTTTGTAGCATTACGCTAAGAAAACATGATAACTGCTTCAACCAAACATAGTTTAACATAGGACCCTATTGGAATTTAACTTTAAAACTTCCTGTTAGAAACTACTGATTTATTGCAATACAATCATTGATTAAATGGTCTTGAGATGGTGCTCTACCAAATTAAGGTCAAAATTTGGCAGATATGCAAACTGGATGACAAAAATGGTTTTCATTAGATTGAAATGTTTCCAGCACTGACATAAAATTCACCATGATCAGTGCCTTAATGATGATTGATTTTATCAGTATTTGTATAAAAACTGTGATATGAGATATTCTTTGGAAAATGGGACAGACTTATAGGCTTGACATTAAGTCTTTTTGGTGAGTAGAAAAATAACTGAATGAATTTTGCTAGATAAGATCTGTCCTGAAAAGGTTGAAATTCAGGTGTTAAAATATAAAAACTTACTACAGTAACTTATTCATTCTTTTTAAGATATATTTTATATGTCTACTGCTTGATTAAGATTATGTAATTGGTATTTATAATAAATGACTTACAGAAATAATAGTGTAAGATGTTCTTGAATATGATGTAAACTAAAGGATGATATCAAAAGTAACACTGGTATTAAGTTTTCATTTTATGATCCTTTATAAGAAACTAAAGATTGTTTATTATCTCTGCTTTATCAAATATACCGGTATTAATCCACTGAAGTCATTACCATGTAGAATTTGTTGCACAAAATGCTCAAAATTTTGTTGACATTGAGCTTACAGAATAGACACAGTGTCAATAGGCACACCTGGTGATTTGAAATTATTTCATAATGAGAAAATGAAATTGTTGTACCAGATATGAGTAAGCTAGGATTTTACATCATTGAAAGTCCAAAGGGTATGCTTTTTCTTCTTTGCATAATATTTTAGTCAGTACCAAATTTGAACCAAACTTGGCAGGAATGATTTTGGGTTATTTTCTGCCCAAAATGTTGCCAATCAGAACTTAAACCTTTTCATCTGTTTTATTATTGCCAATTGCAACCAAACTTTTCAGTTGAATTTAAAACATGAAATGTGGCCTGATTGGATGATACATTGAATCTTCTGTCAGAAAGAGGATTTTAGATGTAGGAATGATTAGTGAATGACCCTTTTCCATAGACTTAGTCTTGAAATATGTTGTGATCAGAAATTGAAGGTGGTTACTAAGACTGAACAAAGCTTAACATTTGATGCATTTGGCTTTGATTTTATACATCGTTTTGCCAGTAAATTCAATTCGCATATATCAAATCTTCCATTGATGCCAGAAAAACTTCAAATACAATATTGTTAACTCATAAGTAACCATTTTTATGCCCTTACCTTTAGGCGACTGAGATGTTAGTTTTTACCTTGTCTGTCTGTTTGTGTGCACATCCATCCATTTCCTTAAAGATTGTACGGCTTGTTTAATCAAAAAAGGGGGATATGGCGTAAATATTCATGACACAAAAATCTCATATGTACAAGAAAATTCCAAGCATAGGAACAGCGCTTTGATTGCTGTTCTTCATCTCAAAATCACAGTGAGGCCTTCAACACGGAGTGTAAACTCGCACCTCACTGTAAGATCAAGACAGCCCCTAGCACCGGTTTGAGAGATCAATCAACTAAATAACTCTAAATTTAGTGACTATGTTGACAGCATCTATACCATTGAACTTGAAATCGAAGATACTACAGAAAAATAAAGGTCTTCTTCATACCTAGAATTACACTTATAAGTAAGGTACAGTAAGGGCGGGTTAAGAACAAAACATTACGACAAGATAGATGACATTGATTTTCTCTTTGTCAACTTTCCGTTAGGTCTAGCAACATTCCAGACGCACCTACAAACTTGAGTGTATATTTCTCAGTTAATACGCTACTCCAGGGCTTGTGCTATTTATTAGGATAGAGAGTTGCAGCTGACAAGAAAGCTACTGAGCCAAGGGGTTCGCAGGAAAAGATCACAGTTAACGTCATCATTGTTTGGTTCACCATTTCACAGTTTCCAACTGTCGTGACTACAAATCAATTCCTCTTCCGATTGTGACTTGCACCGATTGTGATTATATACCGGCTTTGTCTGCTGAGTAATACGACGTGGAGAATAAGTTGCTTACCCTCCTGGAGCACCTGAACTCGCCCTGGTATCTGAAGAGTTCGTGTTACTCCAGTTTTAGTTTTAAGTGTAGTGTTGTGTGTTCTATGTTTGTCTTTCGTTTCATTTTATTGTCATGGTCTTGTCTGTCTTCCGATTTAACGATTTATGTCTGACCCGTTGTCATCTTCGGATTCCTTTAAAATAAATAATTTAACTTAATGTCTTTTTGATCAGTAATAAATAAATATCTATCTTGTTGCATCAAAAAGTGAGCACATGAAACAAAACAACCAGAAATAAGTTTCTAAGGAGATTCACGACTTTCACTTATGTTGTAGCCGAATGACCCGATAAGCAATCTTCCTGGTAAAACTGGTGAACGATCCAACATTTTGCTGGGTTGATTTCTATACCATATTTTATTCATAAATAGCTAAGTGGCTATCGTTTAATAATACAGACTAGATTATCCAGGGATGGTTGTTTTGTTACATAACACAAAACATTCACCGGACAAATTGATTTTAAGTTTTTCGATTTACAATAAGACTTTTTATGAGAAATCGCAGAATTTTATCAAGATTGATTAATTGCAACTTTACGTCAAATAATTTAGCAGAATGTACAACAAGACTAATATTTAATCATTTACGTTTCCAAAATTCTGTAATAATCATTTAAATATAAACCCAATTAAGTAAACCATATTTTTCAAATTTATATATAAGTTACAGTACTTTTTAAGTATATGAAAGTATTACAGACTGCATTCGTCACATATATAGAACTTTGAGTACATGGTACGGGAAAGTGTTGCAAATATCAATATTGGACATTTTCGGAATGTCTACCAATTCGTAACTGATTACAATGAAACCAAATCCGAATGCTGTTTTGCCCGAAACCAAAACTGGTTTCGAAAAACCACAAATCCTGGTCGGGAACCAGATTTCCTTGTATTAATGATGGCGGGAAGTGTAAAATTGTCCTGTTTTGTTGATAGTTTTACATTTTGTTTGTTTGGGGGGCTTTCACAGCTTCCGTTATGGTATGGTATGTTCATTATTGAAGGCCGTAATGGGACCTTTGCACGTTTAAATTCGACTGTCATTTGGTGGATGGCTGTCTATTGGAAAATCATACCACATCTACTATTTTTATAGTAGAGATACACCGATGCCATATGGATCAACCATAAAATAATGATGCCGACAATAGAATTTAAGGACGGACTAAAATTGGATTAGGTGTAACCTTGTTGTAATTTATACCACAGCAGCAATGCTTTCTTCGAAGTTCATTTCTTTATTCTTTGTTTTAGACACTTAATGTATATATGCTGAAAATGTCATGTCGACATATAATATGGTTTATTAGCAGCATAACTGTGGAAAGAAGCGAAGGAAGAATTAAAGGGTCAGACTAAATAGGAAAGGACACGAAAATCTCCAGAAGAGAAAACGAGCAAGATGGAACAGCCACGTAGTGAAAATACAAAACTAAAAAAAAAAAAAACCAAACAACTATGCACATCGGTACCAAAAATAATGAGGATGAACTCAGGTTCTCCGGAGAGATAGGCAGTTAATGCCATTTAAAAGACACAAGCAGCATTGTTAATTTTCAATTTCATTATTAGTCATTTCAGGGTAAAGGGAAAGGATTCTTGGGATCACAACCCAAAGGAGTGGAAAGCAAAAAGACCTTGTTTGGTTTCCTTTGGTAATTCACAGGAAAAGAGCAATCTTCATCTGTGAAGCGAATATTCCATATCGGTCGAAAAGAATGTGGCGGAGACCGTTAAGTTTCTTAAGTGATGACTTGAACCGAACAGCATACCCTTGTCTGAGCAGTTTCTGGGTCAACGATCTAGATTTGCACACAATATCGCCGTGTTTGAGAAATGCTTTTGAAAAGCTTGAAAATGTCCGTTGTGTCTTTAATTTCAAGCTCATCGGGTAGATGAGATGAAGATAAACTCCTATAATAATGGATTGTTCAGAGAGAGAGAGAGAACATCATCTATATAACGGGAGCTGAAGTTAAAAGTTTTGGTTATATTCTTTCTTTTTTCTGTGATAGCGTTTAAATGGTCTGGCTACGAGTAAAATTAGTGCCCTTTGAAAAGCTCTTCTTGGAAAACTCTAGAAAAAACTTCTTCGTTCTTTTGAGAAGATATCTATGATTGAGAACTTTAAGTCATGATTTTATAAGCGCGTGTGGCATAGTTGTATAGGGGTGTTTTGATGCTCTTACCAGAGGGAGGCCATCTTGAGTTTCAAATTTCCACCAGATTTTTAGAGGTCTATGAAATCCACTACATTAAGGATCCTGCTTTGTGTATTTTAATCAAATATTTTGTTTGTAAATTTTCCTGTCTTTGTTCACAACTATTTACAAATGTAGATTTTGTTAAATACGGCGAAAATAGTTTTAATTCTTCCTTGAAAACTACATAATATTTATCAAAATTCATCATATTTATTATTTGAAAGCTTTAAGTTTGAAACCACTGATCGAAGCCTCTGCTGGTGGACAAGAGGTCTCAGAATGTAGTTAAATGCCCAGTTGTCACACTTGTCGTATTATTAAACAGAAACTGGGCAAAACGTAAGTTTTAAACCGCTAAACTTAACGTATAAGGCCTCATTCCTTGAATCGCAGATGGTAGTTGTCAGTAAAAAATATATTTGTACAGTGAACAGTCCATTTGTCAATTGGACATTAAGTAGGCAAATTTACATTTGTTATCCAAATTTCTGCCAAATGAACATGATATTTTACATTCAATCTACTCCAAACCTACAGATAAGTCAGAATATAAGTTGTTTGGATTTGAGTCATTCTTTTGCTATCATTGGATATATTTAAAAGAAAGTATGTTTAATACATGCAAAATAAACACAATTTACATTGTACGTTTATTACAAATATCCAAGCCAAATACAGCTGAATGACATTATAAAACGTACATTCTACAAACACCAACTAACATCTTCCCACTATCGTAAGCTCGAGTGTGTTCCTATATCGTTAATGACTCCTGCAGATTGTGACTAAGCAGCGGTTTTGATTACAGAATACCAATAAGGATGTAACCTGTGAAACAGAGGCTCCTGGTATGTCCTGAGAATCTGGCCTACCCTTGTATTCAAAGATATCGTTTGACTCAAGCTTTAGTTTTCTGTGTAGTATATTGTGTATTGGTGTTTGTCTTTCTTTTCGATTTGTTGGACATGGTGAGTTTCAACAGATAGAAACATACCTTATGCAATTGACATTTCAATTATAAGTCGTAAAATTTGATTTGGGTCAAAATGATTAGAAAATGTGGGTTTACAACAGCTTTGTGTTCCCAAAACAAACCCTAAAGGGCAATAATGTTGTAAAAATCATTGAAGTTGATTGATTGATTGATTGCTGTTTAACGTCCAGTGGCAAAAATTTTCTGCATATTCAGGACGAAAACAAGTTTAACAATAAATCAGTATATACACTGTGAGCTAGGGACGGGTAAGGGAGGGACTTTTAGACTGTCACTGGAAAAATTGCGGGTTTGATATAGGCAGAAAATTTAGCCTTTAAACTGGCCGCCTACTGACCGCTCAAAATGAGCTTTTACAAGGGGTCTTAAGCGTGTTTTAGACGTTGCATTTTCTAAACACGGGGCGTCCTTAACGTCTTCCTCTTTACGGATTCTGAATTTAAACATCCTCCACAATCAGGGACGCCCTTTTTAGAGGACCAGGGCCTCCAGGACGGAAAAACCTGTTGCGTTTCTTTCCCCCGCACAACCTTCCAGAAAGAGAGTATTTATACATCCCGTTCGAACTAATGGACACCCCTTTAGCAGAGGCTCTACCTGCAGGTAGAGAAAACCGAAAGACCTATTTTATATCCCGACCGCCCTCGGGGGGAAAATCACTTAAGTGAAAGGGTTGTTACTTAAATATCTGTTTCGTGGCTTAAAAAAGTAACACATATACGTGCACTAACACTGCTTAAAGCTGATTTCTATCAGACGTGTCTCATGATCTTGTCAATCTTTTGACTGAACGATTAACCACTGATCCTTTGGTATCATTAAAATTGAGGACATATATGTTTGTTCAGTTATTTGATTTAAATACAGTTCAACAGCATTAAACACAAATAGAAGATCAGTAGGAAAACATAGAGAGTGCGGAAGTTTTATCTTCATGAATCACGTTTCTTTCTCATAGGAAAGATGAGGTTGGGTGGGATACCATTAGTATTGATATTTTATGTGATTCATCATTGAATTTAGTGCTCGTCAGTAAAATATCCTTTGGGTAATGATGTATTTCTTTTATATGTCCCTTATCGCATTGTGTCCATCTATTTTAATTCATGGATAATATAATTTGAAATTAGTATCCAGATATATCATGTGTAAGGAAGTGTATAGCCCTTTCCGAAAACACAGGCCTTGGTTCCTTCTAAAATTGAAATTTACCATTCTGGTTCCCGGCTACGGGAAGTACGATGAACAGTTTTCATAGAAGTAACCACTTAAACGTGCATCAAGTTCTGTCGAGGACAAATAGTTAATACTTTCATTTTTAGTTTATATAAAATAAAATGTGGAGCCTTAATACCTTAACTACTTCTGGCAGTCATAGAAAGCAAATGCTTTAAGATAAAGTACAGGGAAAAGTCTTTTTATTTAGAATTTTACTCCCTACTCATTTTTACGTCGATGTGATGTACTACCCACAAAGGGAAACAACTCTTACAAAATCTTAATTATTTAACCAAACTTGTACTTCTGGAAATAAGTTTTCGGAAAGGGCTATACATAACTGCATATTTATGATTTTTACTCATTTTGCACTTTATTGACTATTAATGAAAACTTACAATCTAGGTTTCAATTAACAATATTTGCATTTTACTTGGTATGATATAATAATAATAAGGTTTTCTTCATAAATATCGTTTCCTGCTCGTCGCAAAGATGGGGTGGAGTGGAGTATTGATACATTATGTGATTTATCATTAAATTTAATGCTTTAATCATTAAAATCTCCTTTGGGTATTGATGTATTTGTTTTATATGTCCTTGATCGGATTGTGTCCATCTATTTTAATTCATGGATAATATAATTTGAAATTACTATCCACATGTAACATGTGTAAGGAAATGTATAGCCCTCCCTAAAAAACACAGGCCTTGGTTCCTTCTTAAATTAAAATTTACCATTCTGGTTTCTGGATTCCGGAAGGTTTGATGAAAAGTTTTCATATTTACCATTAAACGTGCATCAAGTTCTGTCGAGGACAAATAGTTTATGCTTTCATTTTTAGTGTTTATAAAATAAAATGCAGAGCGTAAATACCTTAACTTCTTCTGGCAGTCGTAGAAAGCAAATGCTTTAAGAAAAAGAACAGAGAAAAGCCCTTTTTTAAAGGTTTCCCCCGTTCTTATTTTTACGTCGATGTGTTGTTCTACCCACAAAGGGAAACAACTCTTACAAAATCTTTATTATTAAACCATATTATAATTCTGGAAATAGGTTTTTGGAAAGGACTATTTATTACTGCAGATTTACAATTTAAGTTTCAATTAACAATTTTTGCATTTTACTTGGTAAGATATAATAACAATAAGTTGAAATGCTTATAGGAATTTTTTTGATAGGTGTTGAATGGTATTTTTCAATGTTAGCAATTTTATCTAAAAATATACCGCCTACATAATTTTTTAAATCCCAAGTTTCTATATTTTAAAGGTTAGTTACCTTTAAAGGCAGGCATTCTTCTCGAAAATAAAGGCTTATGTCTATTAAAATCCTTTATTTGACTACTTCTATTCATATACATAATGACGCAATGACTATCCAAGATACATAAAAATGTAAATCAAATTAACTATTCTTCATCATGTTTTTTTAAATATAAAGCATCTAATATTTTGAATTATTAAGATTGAATAAATTTTATATTATCAGAAAATATCAAAATAATTTTTCTAAGAAATTAAATAAAATAACTAAGATAATAGTTTATCATTTCTAAACACTATCTAAATATTTTTATGTCTTATTTAACTTTTCCATTTAATCCTGTTTGAAAGAGTCTTTTTGAAATTTTGCAATAATCTGTGATTCATAACAATACAAAATTAAATCTGCAATGAGACGAGAGCAGTTTTTGCCGATTGGTATGTCAACTATCTGTCGATAGACTGATGTGCTAAAACGTACATAAATATTATCAGGAAGATGTTTGAACGCTGTAATCATCTAAGATGACGGCCAAACAGTATATTTATTGCAGCTGTATAAGAACAACCAGACTTTTTGATTGATCATTAAAAAAGATATGAAAACTTTCCCGTTAGTTAAAGTGGTATACAGAGTAGATTGATTGATTGATTGATTGATTGTTGTTAAAAGCCACGTCGGCAATATTTCAGCCATATAGTGGCGAGAACATACCTTTATCCTAAAAGCTATAAAGAGTAAATAAATCATTTATATCTTTTGTAGAAAAAGAAACTTGAATAGACTTAAATTGGCTAAAACATCTAATGAATTTTTAACAACCGAAAAGTAGTTTATAGATAAATTTTCAAAAATGACACCTTTTCTGTATGAAATTGCGTTTCATAAAGAAAGAATGTTGTATGTCTATATAATCCAGGCGGGAATAATCCCGGATTATATATATATGAAACGTATGATATTTTATCATCTTTTATACTAAACCTGATGAAAATAAGTTGGTGACCCCGGCAAGAGTAATTGAATTCACTTGATATTTATACAAAAATATAATTGTTCCTGAATACCATTTTTCCATTTTAATACAGATCCCACAAGAATATCAAAACCAAACTTTGCAAAATAAAAGATATATTAATACAAATGTTTAGTTAAAATATCTTCGTGATGTTTTTTGTGCGATTAGAACTATTTTGAACAAAACACTTCCAAAAATTCGACATTTTTACAGAAAATACATATTCTTGTTGAAATAGTCAAGTTAGCCCTGTTGTTTGGTTTAAATGAAATAAGTTATGAATTATTCAATGAGGGTTATTAAACATCATTTTCACAGCAACTTATTGTTATGTCGTGGAATCTAAAATCTGGGCCAAATATGGTCTTATCGTCTCTACCCCTTTCCATTATATAGAAAAATAGGCGAGCATAATCTGTAATTAATGATATTTATATTTTCCAAATTTGGTTTATTAGAAGAGAACTCCTCCGTCATCGTTATTGATCAAATCATGTTTATCAGAATAACGACGCACAGTAAACGGACTAAGCAAATTTTTATTTATCTGTTTTGAAAAAAAACCACACTCAAGAAGGTAATGGAATTCAGCTCCAATTGTGTATGAACAGCACAAAGTCAAACAATCGGTCATCTGTATCCACCCAATACCCCTTCCCCTTTCAAAAGGGAATTTATAATGGATACATTCAAAATTGAAGCTTTTCTCAAATCTGCAGAAAAATTTATTGCAATAACTTTTAAATTTATGCGATGTTATGGGTCCTTTTGTATGGTTGTAATGATTTTTGAAACAGAGGTTTTCTTTTTAAAGTGAAAGAGCACAATATCTTTCAGTCAAAATAAAGTAATTTATTGAAAAAATGATTGTGGTTAATCTCAATTTTGGTTGATAACTTTACATGGCTTTCCTACCATAGGCTAGCATTTTTGCTTTATGACTAGAAAATCATTCTTTACGTGCGAAATTGATTTCTACATACACGAATTGTATAAACAAAAATTAAATAATATACCTTTTTAAAATTCGACAGTGAAAAAACTAAAAGACAGTAGGTGATACTGTTTTTAAGTTTTTCCACTGTCGAATTTTAAAAAGGTATATTATTTAATTTTTGTTTATACAATACAAATACATAGCATTAAGGTTATCTTTCTGTTTTGATTCTTCTAAGATAACCGTGCATTTAGCATTAAGAAAAAGATAAATGTGTTTCAAGTTAAATGTTTCTGAACAAATATAGATTGTAAGCTCGTCATAGCCTCTTCATATAAAGTCAACAAGTTTTTTTAAATTTAGAAAAAGTGCAGTTGATAGGTTCTAACCCAGAAAAATACCTACGTTACTACAGAATAATGATCAGAATAATTTCCTCTTTGACGTTATTATTATTATACATAGTATGTATAACTTTAAAAATTATCATCAGGATTGTGATTCATAAGTTTGTGCCTATTAATGGAATCGAACAGTTATTTATTAACAACATTTACACAAGATAATGATCTGCAACATTATAAATGCAGGACAATAAAATATTTCAAATTAAAAGGTCGATCAGCTGTGCTGTTGCGTTTTGAAATGATTTTTTTCCCTCATATAAATGTCAAGATATGTGTTCACACGATTGTTCAAAACATAAGTTAACAGATGCCAAAACATCTTAAACTAGTAACTCTCTATAATTATTTGGTTCTCAACTACCTACATCAATTTTAGATACATTGCAAATAATACTTTCTGAACGGCTTTAGGATTTGTTCCAGTAAAATATTTTAGTAAAATTGGCCAGTAGTTTTTCGGAGAGGAGAAACTCAGTGATGATAAAATAATTTTTCACAATCCTGATTATTTTTGAGAGATTTTGTAACATCATCAATGTATTATTTTTTTTAGATTCATGGTTAATTTATGATTTTATTTATGGTCATTGTGACATCGCTTGATTTTTAATCTAAATTTTTAGCATATCGTTTAACGATGCAGCTGCTTTTTTCATGATTTAAGAGCATTCTCGGTATTTAAGATTCGCAGTTGATTCGATGCTCTCGTGCCTGTTTCAAGTATCAGGTTTTTCTAAAGAGGGCATTGCTGCTGTTGTCGCACAACAAGGATACATCAAATCAAGGTTGAAATCTTCCCTTCTACAATTTTAAGGCCGCCATCACGAATTGGTCGATGTATATGGTATAAGTGTTTATCCCCGGCTTAGTAAAAATCTCGGGTTTTGATATACTGACCTCACGTATAGAAAAAAGCCGTATACCCGGGCATTGTTAACCCATATACCCGGGTGTTGCTAGCAAGGTTTGTGACGTACCCGCTCGATCACTGTAGAATGACTGTGGTCTCAACACTTCGATTCAACCTGATTTTCAATGGAAACTGAATTCTGTAAAAGCATTTATATTTCTGTTATTGGATAATATCATTTACTTCTCATTTGATTCTATGTATCACTTTCATATCCAACTGTTTGATGAAAATGTCTTGATGACCGAAATCTTCATGAATGGAATTCCTGACCTATTTATGTAAA